>BJCO01391937.1:0-15110 GCA_018326465.1 Flaveria floridana | reverse complement strand
GACGCGCAAGATATTGTACAAGCCCTCCAATTCCAAAACGTGATCAGACTCTGCTTTGCATTTGAAATACATGCAGGAGTTACAAGAGAGGAGAAGTACAAGAAATATGAGGAGGTTATGAAGAATGTAAGACAATAGATGAAACTAGGTCCAAGGGGGAGTTTGTAGATACATGTGTACCTAGTTTCTAAGCTTAATGTAATATGTCTTTAGTGTCTTACGCATATGTAATTGAATGGGTACTTTGATGAAAGACAATGTGTGGTTGTGCATATAATGTTTATTATTTCATTGATTAGTAGTTTAACGCTTATGGGACTGACTATATAGGTTTGTGGTTGTTTAAGATAATCTTAGTAATGTAATGATTAAGAAATATATTCAAACTTAGTAATATGAATTTCTCATGCAAATGGCCCATGCTATAGGACCATACGCATGAACAAATTCATGCGAATGACTCAGTCGCACGACTGAACCAGGAGACTGGATCAGTCGCATGATTGTAACATGAGATTGGCTCAGTCGCACGACTTAACACTCGGTCGTGTGAATGGATCAACCACATGGCTCAATCGCATGACTGAACCATACTTGTGGTTCAGTCGCCCGAATGTGGAACCCTAACCTATAAATACCACTTAAATCGTGGAAAAACAGGAGACTTGAATACATACGTACCCTAGCCGTCCAGACACCTCTAAGAACCTGTTCCAAGTTCATAGATCGCACTAGATCGATTACCAGTTGTTCTTAACGTTTAGATTCAATCTACAATTGTTTCTACATTTGTTCTCACTGATTGGATCGCCAATCAAATAGGATTCCGCACTATTTGATTCGGTATACACGTATATCAGTTAGTACATCGTCCAGTACAAGATCCTAACAATATATATAAAAGATCCTTGTTCTTGGGTTTTGTTTTTGTTTGAAAATGGTTCATATTTTCAGATTCTTAACAACATGTTTAAACCCTAATATCCGCTGCGTTTTCTAAGTTTAAATGGTTAAACTTACTTTGATAAACATGGGACAAAACCTACATTATGGACACTACGAGTTTCTCGTCATGTTTTTCAGTTTGACTAACGCGCCAGCTGCCTTTATGGATTTGATGAACTGAGTGTGTCGGCCCATGTTAGATAAATCAGTGATTGTCTTGATTGATGATATCCTGATTTATTCGAAAAGTGAGGAAGAACATGTCGGCCACATACGTGAAGTATTGGAGACACTTAGAAGAGAGAAGTTGTATGCTAAATTCTCTAAGTATGCTTTCTGGTTACGTGAGGTGCAATTTTTGGGTCACGTGGTGAATACTGAAGGAATTATGGTAGACCCAACAAAGGTTGAGGTGGTGATGCAATGAAAGTCTCCAAAGACGACATCCGAGATTCGCAGCTTCTTAGGTTTGGCGGGTTATTACAGGAGATTCATTCAGGACTTTTCCAAAATAGCCTCACCTTTGACTAAGTTAACTCACAAGGATGTGAAATTTGAATGGGGTCAGAAACAGGAGGATGCTTACAAGGAGTTGAAAGCGAGATTGACTTAAGCTCCTGTCTTGACGTTACCCGAAGGGAGTGAAGACTTAGTGGTATATTCAAACGTTTCTTATTCGGGACTAGGTTGCGTGTTAATGCAATATGGAAGGGTAATAGCCTATGCATCCTGACAGCTGAAGACCCACAAAGTCAACTACCATACTCATGATTTGGAGTTAGCGGCTGTGGTCTTTGCGTTGAAGATTTGGAGGCACTACCTGTATGGGACGAAGTGCACAATCTTCACAGGTCACAAGAGCTTAAAGTATTTCTTTGAGCAAAAGGATCTCAACATGAGGCAGAGGAGATGGTTAGAGCTCATTAAGGATAATGATTGTGAGATCCATTACCATCCGGGTAAGGCCAACGTCATGGCCGATGCTCTTAGCCAAAAGGAAAAACCTGAGCTGATTAGGGTGAAGGCTTATCAGTTGGTTATGACCGCTGATGTGATGACCCAGGTGAAAGAAATTCAAGATGAGGCGTTGAAAGAAGATCGCCTAAATTTCAAACGAATGAGAGGTTTAGTTGCAGAATTGGGTGAAAACACTCTCAGTGTTAAAACCCGAAATGGACGGATATGGATTCCCCGATACGGAGAACTAAGGGGACGAATCATGGATGAAGCTCATAAGACTCGATACTCAATTCATCCCGGTGCTACGAAGATGTATCAGGATATGAAGAAAGATTATTGGTGGCCAGGAATGAAGCGTGACGTAGTAGAGGATGTGAGTAAGTGCCTTACTTGTTTGCAAGTGTAGGCGTAACACCAAAAGCCATACGGGAATATCCAACTGTTGGATATACCTGAGTGGAAGTGGGAGCACATCACCATGGACTTTATTACTAAGCTACCTCGTATGGCGAGGGGGTGAGATACGATATGGGTGATTGTTGATCGATTGACGAAGAATGCCCACTTCCTACCGATCCGCGAGATGTATTCTTTTAAAAGATTGGCGGATCTGTTTATTAAAGAGATGGTAGCTCGTCACGGTGTGTAGGTGTGTATCATGTCGGACCGTGATACCCGATTCACATCGAAATTTTGGAAGAGATTCCATGATGGGATGGGGACGAAGCTACACATTAGCACAGCTTATCATCCTCAGGCGGATGGTCAGACTGAGAGGACGATCCAGACGCTTGAAGATATGCTTCGGGCGTGTGTGATCGATTTTGGAGGAAGTTGGGATGATCACTTACCGTTAGCTGAGTTCTCGTACAATAACAGTCATCATGCCAGCATTGGTATGCCACCTTATGAGATGCTATACGGTAGGAGGTGTAGAACACCTGTATGTTGGGGTGATATTGGACAGAAAGAGTTGGGAAGCCCTGAAGTTATCGAGGCTACAACTAAAAAGCTAGAGAAGATCAAGGCTTTCATAAAAGCGATGAAAGATAGACAAAAGTCGTACGCGGACAAGAGGCGTAGACCGATTGAATTCAAGGTGGACGACCGAGTTATGTTGAAGGTCTCATCTTGGAAAGGGATCATTTGGTTCCAGAAGAGGGGTAAGCTAAGCCCGAGGTACATAGGACCTTTCCGAATCATTGAACATGTAGGAGAGGTGGCCTATCAATTAGAATTGCCAGATGAGTTAAGTGGGATCCATCCGACATTCCATGTATCTCATATGATAAAGTTCTTAGCCAGTGAAGATATGATTGTACCACTGACTGATATCGAAGTGGATAAACGGCTCAATTATGTGAAGCAGCCAGTGGCAATTATCGTTCAGAAAGAAAAGAGGTTGAGAAATAAAGTGGTTCCACTGGTGCGTGTGCAGTTGAAACACCGAAAGGGTTCGGAGTTCACATGGGAGACTGAAGAAGAAATGAGACAACATTACCCGCAGTTATTTGAAAAGTGATAAGTTTCGGGGACGAAACCTCTTTAAGGGGGCGGACTTGTAACACCTGAAAATTTCTAGTTAGACAAAAGAAAATAAAAATAATAAGAAAAGAAAAGGAAAGTATCTTGAAAGAAAATAAGAAGGAACAAAAGTGGAGGGGGCTTTGTGTAAAAGTACAAAAAGTCAAATATCTTTTACATATAGGGATGGCCGCTCGTGCCACCTTTTACAACTGCTTTCTGTCAACCAAAAAGAAAAGAAAGAAGATTAGAAGAGAAGAGTTTTCGGATTCTAGATAGAGAAAGCATCTAAAATCGAAATTGGTAAGCATTTTATGAGTTATTGGTTCGGTTTTATAGATTTTTTGGCCATGTAACTGAATTATACGTGTTCTTATGTGTATATGTGCTCGGTGGGATGTCTTAACATGTTTAGGGTTAAGAAAACCTTTGAAAGTTCGAGTTCAAAGGGTTTGAGAACTTAAAGCAGCTAAGGTGAGTTCTAGACCCCGTCTTTTTACATGTTTTAACTCTTTTGGGGCTGAAAATGCATTAAAAATGGTTGTATAGTTATATTGTATGTACACCTGTATATTTTATGCTTATACGTTGATGTTTTATTATTGTAGATGTTTGTTTGAGGTTTATAATGGGTGTAACAAGTTTAGAACAGGATATAGTGATGTTTGGGACTGGAAAACAACTTAGAAAACTGTTACCGTTCTATTTGATAATGGAGCAACTGCTAGTTTTGTTTCTATAGCATTTACGTCTTTGATTGATTTGACTGCCTGCACTTTAAATCATACATTTACCATAGAATTGGCTGACGGTAATCTAATATAAACTAACGAGATCATCAAAGAGTGCAAATTGGTCCTAGAGGGTAATTCATTTGGTATAGACTTGATGCCTATTAAATTAGGAGGTTTTGACGTGGTAGTCGGAATGGATTGGTTGGCTAAAAATAGGGCTGAAATCATATGTGACGAGCGTTTGCTTAAGATACCCTTAGCCAACGGGGGGATGTTAGTAGTCCATGGGGAAAGAAGCCATCCACTACGCCCCATGATATACCACTTAAAGGCAACTAAAAGCCTTAAGAAAGGACACATAGTGTTTATAATTTATGTGATGAAGTCCAAAGGGGAAAAGAAGATTGAAGACATACCTATGATGTCTGAATACTCAGAAGTGTTTCCCGAAGACTTACCTGACTCCCTCCAACCCGACAAGTTGAGTTCCAGATAGATTTGGTAGCTGGTGTCGCGCCTGTGGCCAAAACACCTTATCGACTCGCTCCGCCTGAAATGAAGGAGCTGATGATACAAATCCAAGAGCTACTTGATAAAGGGTTTATACGACCAAGTGTTTCACCGTGGGGTGCTCCAGTACTATTTGTTAAGAAGAAAGATGGAACATTGAGAATGTGCATCGACTACCGGGAACTGAATAAACTTACTGGTAAAGAACCGGTATCCTCTACCCAGAATTAACGATCTATTCGATCAATTGCAAGGAGCTAGCTATTTTTCTAAGATAGACTGCCGATCAGGATACTACCAACTAAAGATAAAAGAAGAAGACATCCCCAAGACAGCTTTCAGAACTAGATGTCGGCACTATGAGTACTTAGTCATGCATTTCGAATTGACCAACGCGCCAGCAACATTCATGGACCTCATGAATTGTGTGTGTTGCCGATACCTAGACAAGTTCGTAATCGTGTTTATTGAAGATATTTTGATCTACTCTCGAAGCAAAGAAGAATATGAGAAGCATCTTCGACTAATCCTTGAACTACTTAAGAACGAGCAACTATACGCAAAAGTAGAAGTAATCAAAAACTGGAAGATCCCAGAAACTCCTACGGAGATCAGGCAATTTCTTGGTTTGGCTGGCTACTACAGGAGGTTTATCAAGGACTTCTCACAAATAGTACAACCACTAACTGCATTGACCAAGAAAGATACAACTTATGAATAGGGAAAGGAACAAGATAAAGCCTTCAATTTGTTAAAGGAAAAACTATGCAGCGCACCTATACTTGCCCTACCAGAGGGAACAGAGGACTTTGTAGTCTATTATGACGCCTCGCGTCAAGGATTTGGTTACGTGCTAATGCAGCGGGAAAAGGTGATCGCTTATGCGTCCAGATTGCTGAACAAACATGAAAGGAATTACACGATACATGATTTGGAATAGGGTGCCATAGTGTTTGCTCCCAAAATGTGGAGACACTACCTCTATGGCACTAAGTGCATAACTTACACTGGCCACAAAAGCTTGCAGCACATCCTGGATCAGAAGATGTTGAACATGCACCAAAGGAGATGGGTAGAATTACTAAGCAATTATGAATATGAGATCCGCTACCATCCAGCAAAGGCAAATGTAGTGGTAGATGCCCTGAGCAGAAAGGAAAGGGAAACGCCCCTTCGTGTTCGCGCCTTAAGGATAAGCGTGTACATTAGCCTTGTTGCTAGATTGAAAGAAGCATAGAGGGAAGCTCTTAAGGAGAATAACCTGACTGAGGAAATGTTAACAGGTATGGAAAAGCATTTGGAAATGGACAGCGATGGGTTATACAAATGCGAAGGAAGGACGTGGATAGCTAATCATGGTGGAATTAGGACTATCGTCTTGGAAGAAGCTCATAAGTCTAGATATTCGATTCACGTGGGAAGCGACAAGACGTATCAATATATTAAACCCCTATTCTGGTGGCCTGGAATTAAAAGATCAATTGCCCCTGGAGTTCCAAGTAGGCGATAAAGTAATGTTAAAAGTCGTATCTTGGAAAGGAGGTGTGAGATTCGGGAAGAAGAGCAAATTAAGCCCAAGATATATTGGACCATTCGAGATATTGACAAGGGTTGGTCCGGTAGCGTACCAGCTCAGGTTACCTCAAGAGCCGAGCTACATACATGACATTTTTCACCTGTCAAATCTGAAGAAGTGCTTGGTAGACAAAACTTTAGAGTTGCCCATAAACGAAGTAAGAATCAATAAAAAGTTAAACTTTGTTAAGAAGCCCATAGAGATTACCGATCGACTGGTCACAAAGCTTAGGCGAAGCCGTATACCCAAAGTGAAGGTAAGGTGGAACTCCAAGCGAGGACCTGAATTCACTTGGGAGCTTGAAGACGAAATGAGAAGGGATTATCCGCACCTGTTCAAACCCACCCATTTGGAAAGCTAATCGAAGCTAAAATTTCGGGACGAAATTTTCTAAACAGTGGGAGAATGCAACAACTGACCCCGAGGTCAACATTCTAAACTTTGATCCCCAACGATTATTGCTACTATTATTAATATCTGTAATATATTTATTATTACTATTTGATTTCCTTCTATGATTATTATTATGTGTTTAATTTTCTAGATGCTACGTTAGGTTTTGCCATAGAATAGGATAGGTTAATGTTCCGAAATTAAACGTAACACGGAAAAATGTTAGAATTAAATTAAAAACAATTAATTTTGTGTAAACGCATATGATTCACGAATTAATTATATACATATACGTCTAAAAACTTAAAAACGTTTAACAAGAAACTATCACCAAAAATACTACACTACACAACAAAATTACACTACATAATTTAGAATCTTTTTGTTCTTTTCTATTATACAACTCTCCCCTTAAATTTTATTTATGTACATATTCTATACTTACTAAAAAGAAAATTACCAAAGAAATTGTCTTCCATTTTACTCTAACGAAGGATAAGAAATAAATTATCAAGAGAAATGCAGTGATTATGAAATGAGATGTGGAAATGCAGATAAAGATCCAAAATGTGGATAAGTACCAAAACCAAAACCTGTTTGTTCCACCTCAAATTTGAATAAGGAACATTCTCTGTCAGTAAACCGGATTACTAATAGTCCTCCTAAACTGTTCCTGCACTTATTAACAGATTAGTTAGAAAGGGGGACCCAGGCCATCATAGTCCTGTGTGTTCCATTTTCATCAGTGTATGTAACCTGTTTAAGCACACACTCTTTTGAAAAATCATTTATCTCTTTATCCTTTTACTTTTGTTTTACTTTCCAAATTTGTTTTTGTTTAATTACTTTTGATTTGAAAGTGTTGAATTTGGAAAGCATTTCTTTTTTAAGATAAGAAGGCAAAGATTTTATTTTTGAAACATTGGTTGTTTTCATCTTTGAATCATGTGAAACAGGCTTCACATGAGAAGGTTTAGATAGATTGTTCTTTATCCAACCATTCAAAGATATGTGCTTTTTATCTTTTGATTCCGAGAAGCAACCTGTGTTATCTTTACCGTCTGGAACTTGCCTTTGAATATAAGGGCACTTCTTTAGCACATGGCCTTCTTTTCCACATCTAAAACAAGCCTTGAAAGGATTTTGGTTCTTTGTAGTCCCGTGGATAATAGGAGAGGGTGGAGCCTGCTCTGACGTTATTCCAGGAGATGAGAACTAAACATTCTTCTGAGAACCAGATGAGGACGGAGAGAGTTTCAGCTGAGTTTCACCTTTTTGTAAGACTGGTGACTTGGTAGACTTGCAGGTAGAGTTGTGAAGATCATGATGGATAGCAGATGAAGATGGTGAGTGCTTCTTCTGAGCTTTCGAGGAATTGCTGGTTTGTTTAACAATTGAAGATGAGATCTGGGGTCTTGATTCAACTTTTGGAGGCATTGGACACTTGTTGACTTTAGGTTACTTGATGATCTCTGATTCATCATCAGAGCTTGTCCAGTCTTGTATACACAAGTTAGCTTCCAATGGATCTTGGTTGATAACTCTTGTTGTATTGGTTTGTGTTGTTGAGTTCTGATTGCTTGACAATTCCACAGTTGTTCCTTCTTTTACAAACTTGACAGACCTGTCTTGAATTTGTTAAAGAAGTTACAGGAAATAACTGATACTGGTTTTGAAGCTTCAGAGGTGGAATGATCATTTTGCAAATCAGATCCTTGCTTAATGAGCCCCAAACCTGCAGGAGAATCATATTCATCTCGAATCTCTTTGTAATTAATGCTGCTTAAACCTGCATGTAAACTGTTAGTATCTGCAGCTTCAATCAAATCATTAGATGGATGAGGATGAGGCATAAAGAGAGTAACAATGAGTGCTAGGAGGAGGATGAACATATGAAGTTTCACCACATCACACACCCATTTTGATTCATGCTCCCTTTTGCTTACACAATAGTTCTTCCTGTTTCATCCCTAATATCATCCATTTGTCAAGTTTAGTTTTAAGCTTGCTAGTTTCAAATTCTGCTAATATGACACGTTCGCTTAAAACATTAATCTCGACATTCTTTTCTAAAAGATTTCTTTTTAAAATATCATTTTCTTTTAAAGCTTCTCTTAGTTTGATAAAATATTTGGACTCATTGATTTTAAGTTCTTTGTTTATTTTTTTTAATTTCTTTTTATTTTCTAACAATAATCTGTTAGCTTTATAAACCCTAAATAAATGAATTTTGCAGGGAGGAGAACACATGTCTTGAGCTATCTCATAGGGGAGTCCCATAACTATCTTTTCAGTAGCTTGGGCTTTTTCACATTGACATAGGGAAGTGTTCTTTTTGTATTCATCCTCCTTAGCTCTCTTCTTAGCTTCCTCAGCTTCACCTTCCTCTTGCTTTTCTTTTTCTTGAACCTCCTGCTTCACTTCATCTATTTCAAAATTATGTTGCTTTTGAACTTTACACCAGCTTGCACAAGCATTAACATCACCAATACTCTCACTTTGAGTATCACTTCCATTACCAACTCTCAAGGCTTCACAATTCTCTTTTACAGTCTCCCTGATTTCAGCAGTTGAATCAGAATTAGTATCCAACTCAGCAGATTTTAGCACTAGTCTGTTTGTTTGAGATGGAAACACAGCTTGATGAAATTCTCTTCTTTTAGTATCCAGCTCAGCAGATTTCAGCATGTTGATCATATCTATCAACTTGTAATCCATAAAATTTCTTTCATTCTTAAGCATTTTAACCTAAGAACTCCACTCGGGTGGAGGAGATTTAAGAAGTTGTTGAACTTGTTCATAGTTGGTGAGTTGGGGGTCATGCTTCTTCAGATTATTCGCAACAGATATAAATCGATCAATGAAATCTGACAACTTTTCATTTTACATACCTGCAAAACAATCAAACCGACTTTGTGCCATTGTGGCATTATCTGATTTGAGATCGTCAAAAAATGACATTTTAATTTAAAATATATAATTCACTTTAACACTTAAAATTTGAAAATATTTTTCCTAAATTGTTGAAAATTTCTCCCCTGGAAAAATACTTTTAATGTCAGCTAAATGATTTATAAACAACTGGGATCAAGCTGTTATTCATATAAAATATTAAATTTACTTTAAAACAAAAATAACTTTCCACTTCTATTCCAAAGAAAACTAAAAAAAGCAAAAACAATCTGACATCGTACACCCCTTTCACATGAGCCCTAATTAAATAGATTGAAATGTTTTTTTAAGTCCGGTTCCCATCAACACAATAAAATAGTTTCAGTATTTTCTTTCCCCTCATTCATTACATTAGAAAAAGTCAAACCACCACACCGGCAACTATAGCCACCAGAATTTTCTCCGGCGAAATCACCACTCACTGGAATTTATTCTCCAGCGACATTAGTAATAAAGTGGTGTTGAAGATGTGTTGTGCCTCTTCATCAATCAAACTATATTTCACCTCTTATCATCTTCAATTTTTTTAATTGTTTCCTCTAATAACTCAACTACTCCTCCTGTGTTTGAGTAATAAAGTGTTGTCGTCATCGCCGGTGTTTGTATGACGAACTACCGCCTTCCGACGACAATGAACGCATGGAATATAGATGATAACGCAATGATGGACGCCTTTATGAGCTCCGACATGACGTCATATTGGGGGAATCTGGCGACTCCGGTGGCGTCCTCCGTCGTTCCTCCAACGTCACCATCGGCTTCCACTTCAACAAACGATGTTCATAGAACAATCGGGGAGTCAGTGTTACTCGATAACGCTAGTGAATCATGGACTTATGCGATCTTCTTGCAATCGCCGATGGTGGATTACGGAACTCCAGTGGAGTTAGGGTTGGCGGTGGTGTTTGGTTCGGGTGTGTCGGGATAAGTTTGCTATATGGGGAAGGTAATGGATGTAGGGTGATGATGGTGGTGCCAGTAGTGGTGGTCCGGTGATGGGGTAAGTAAGTCAGGAGGGTACAGGAGGTAGGGGATGGGTCGAGTGGTTCTGTGTTTGTGGGTGGTGGTAGATCTGTGATGGTGGCTGTTCAACGATGGCGGTTTGTTGTTGGTTGTGGTCGCGGTGGTGGTGGTTATGCGCTGATGATTCTTGTTGTTGATGACTTAGGTAGCAGTGATCTCGGTGGTGATTATGGCTTGGATTTTGTGGATGTGGTTGTGATGGGCACACTTTTAGTTTTGCTGAGTATAAGATAGATTCGCGAAAACTTCACCGGAAAACACAAGTTCGCCGGCAAGTTCGCCGGAAACTTCGCTGGAAAATGTAAATTCGCTGGCAAGTTCGCTGGAAAATGCAGATTCGCCGGAATTCTAGAGCAAAACTATAGTTTCTCTAGAACTCATGAACTTTCGTTCAAATGATGTATAGTTTCACAAGATGAAGATATGAAGATCTGAAAAAAACACCAAGAACACACACATAACTGTGTGTGAGAGAAACACCTTTACACTTCAAATTTCTTTTCAATTTCTTGTAGAAATCGATTTGTGGATGTAAAATATGATATCAAATGGTGTAAATATATTCTAAAATGTTGTAGATCTGATCAAAATCTGTGATATTGAAGAACACAAAAACTCAGATCTAGTTTCTCTCTCTAAAACCAAATTTCTCTCTCTAAAAAAATTTCAAAAATCAATAATAAAATATTCAAATCAGCAATAGGAATTGATTCAAGTTGGCTCTGATACCAAATTGTTAGTGCAGGAGCACTTGAATCATCAAATATTAATGAAGATTTGGATCAAAATGATAAAATATAAATAACTTGGATGAACACTCAAGAAGATCAATGAAAACTCCCATTTGATCCATATTGATTTGCATAAGATGTTGTTTACATGGAAACCCTCAATTTAGCTCATTCAAGCTTCCAAACCCTAATTACAACTTGATTATTTATAGTGAATATAATATTCACTAATGACACATTAAGCCCCTAGACTAGAACTAATTAGGAAAAATATAAATAAAACATAAAAATGAATAAAACAAGATTAAATATATTTTGTTGACACAAAATAGATTAAATATATTTTGTTGACACAAAATAGATTAAATATATTTTGTTGACATAAAATATATTTATTAACAATAAAACTCCTAGTCAAATATATCTTCAACGGCTCGTCTCGGTTCTTCGTCTCGAACGCGTCTGTTTGACTTTTGCGTTGACTTTGACCATGATGTTGACTTTTGTTGACTTTGACTGTGTTGATAATATAGACTATCCTTTTCAGACCCAACATTCATGCTTAAGAGTTGAAAATGGTTTTCTTTAAATCTTAAATTTTTAGTTTATAATCATTTCAGCTCTTTTGAAATTAGCTTTTAAGATATTTAAGGACTCAAAGTCATATCTCATCTCTAAGTTATGGGACCTATATCTGTTTACTTTAGCAATGTATTTTGGGGTACAAAGATGTTCCAATACCTTGGCTTCTTCATCATCTATCAGTGCTTGGTTTGGAGATACATTTTAGAACCTGGAAACCCCAATCAAAGCCTCCCTCTTCAACAGCAACTGCAGCTTGCTGCTTGGGCTTCTCAGTATGTGGAGCTCGCTTAGTGTATTTTGGCATGGGTTGTGCTTGGCCACCATTAGTACTTTGTTCCTTGCACTCCCTAGCAAAGTGTCCTATCTAGTTATAGTTGTAACACTTTACTTTTGTCCAGTCCAAACGTTCCACTAGATACATTGCTATGAAACTTTCTCCCTGCCCTCTTGTAGAATTTCTTGCCTCTATGAGTGAGAAGATCCATCTGTTGGAGTATCTTCATGTACTCTAGGTCATTTGGATGGATACAGTCCAAATCTTCAAGGGTGAAGAGAAAGTTGCCTATGCCTTCATCTGTAGACCCAAAGGCTTGTGATGAGTTTGTCTCTTAAAATGGGTTTTATTGGATGTAGCTCTCCATTAGTGTCTCCTGGAAGGTGATGAAAGGACCATTTTATGAGTTGTCATGGTAGTAGATGAGATGGTGATGTGGTTCTCAGCAATCCCTTTCAACCACATGAAGGGCTGAACTCTGCTGATTGTTGGAGTTACCAGATAGATTTTACATGTTCATCTCCATCTGGTATCCATTAAGTATGCCATACAACTCAGTGAGAGTAAGGATCTTAAGGTTTTCAGTCCTCTTAATGACCACACGATAGTGTGTCCATTGTCATAGGAGAGAGGATGTGAACTTCCTCACAATATCCCTACTCTCCAGTGTTACTCCAACATCCATTAGAGTATCCACAATCTCAACATACCTGAATTACTGTTGAGTCATGGTTTCACCTGTTTTGAAGGTGAAATTCTCAAATTGCTGCTTTAATAGGTCTTTCTTGTTCTCTTTAGCTTCACTAGACCCCTCATACATCAGCTTCAGTGCATCCCATAGTTGCTTGGCAGGTTGCACTTCTTGAAGCCTCTGTAGATGGCATTTGGAAGAGCAGTTTGGAGGGTGGTCATGGCATTCTAATCTATATCAATTCTCTTCCTGTCTTCTTTAGAGTAGTCAGCCACTTCCTTTGGAATCATGCCACCTCTAGCAACAGCTGAAGAGGTGCATGGAATGTAAGGTCATGAGGTAACAGACTCCCACATCCTACTGTCTTGAGACTTGATGAAGCTTTTCATTTCTTAGGCACCATGTGTCAAAATCATCAGGAGTGATCAGTGGGAACTTTACCATGGTACAGGTTTCCATATCAGACTTAGAAGCTGCCATTTGAGATGTTAAGTGATTTATGAAACTGAGAGGATTTATGATGGTGATATCTTACAATCAAGAGCCTGAAAGCTCTGATACCAATTGCAGGATCAGTTAAGGGTGATCAATACAATCAGTCTTACAATGAGGAGAGTGTTAGAACACTTAACAGATCAAATAGGGAATCGTGTTTAAATAGAAGATACTAAGAACACAAGTAATGAAACAGAACCAAAGAACAAGAACAAAAACAAGAACAAGATATGTATGGTTTTCAAAAATTTTGTATATTGCTCTCTAGTTCTATTACAAGTGTTACAAAGCATAAGATAAAATACAAGAACCAGAGATACTTTGTATAACATCCTATGGCCGATTATACTTTGAAAGTTAGCTGGAAATACTAATCTAGACAACAATATCAATGTACAGTCAAAAGGCGGTTTGCCTTTTGATTTGTGACTATGACATGCCATTGCTCACATCCTAATATATTATAAAAGGATATAATGTACAAAGTAGAAAGTTACAGACTCTAAACCTTAATCTATAGTTGTAAAAGCATAGACCTTTTCACTAACTTATACAAGTTGGTAGGTCTTTAGAGTTGCAGCGGAAAGTGGGTCAACTTTATGCAAAAGTTGATCAGAGAAATCATGTCTTCTCTGTCTTTGAAAGAAATCAGTCTTCACTTCATAGGCTTCGGAAGACTTTGTCTTTGAAGCTTCGGAAGACTTTGTCTTTGAAGCTTCAAAAGACTTCATCTTTGGCTTCGGAAGATTTTACACTTAGAATATTTTTCTATGAAAAGTGTAAAACTTCCAAAGTAACTTTTACCGTGTACATCAGTGCATGCATGCTGAAAGCTCTTTGGTTGCTTTGCTTGAATCAACATTTTTAATATAACCTTACATTATGGTCGACAAGGGCATCAGGAGGGGGGGGGGAGGTGGATAACAGTGGCGGCAATGATGAATAATGGAGGTTGTGGCAATGGAAACCAGAGAGAGGTAGCGCCGGTGGTGGTGGCGTTGTGTCGATGGTCGTGGGTGCTGGTGGTGGTGTAGTGGTGTGTGCCAGCGTGGTGGTTTCGGTTGACGGTAGTGTAGAATTGGGAGTGAACTTTCAAAAATAAGAGTGGGTGGGACCCACTCAATTTTTGTAATAATTAAAAAGTTGTAATTAAATCTAAGGGCTGTTTGGCAACATCTGATTGAATAAGTGCTGAATGAATAACAGTGTCTGAACCAGTAAGAGGTCTGAACAAGTAAGAGGTCTGAACGAATAATTGTGTTTGGTTGTATAACAATCTCACTTGTATAACAATCATTTATATAAATTTAATTTTCACTTGATTTTACTTACGTGAATAAACACTTCCTCACTTCGTTTATACAAGTAAAATTGTGTTTAAAAACAAATATAAAAATTGTATATATTACCAGTACAATTGTGAGCATGAATTATTACTATAGGTGATGACTAATAGATGTAAAATACAAAATATTCCAATTTGCCTTTTTATAACCAAGTCTTTTTAAGTAAATGTATTATTAAGTAGTCAACCACAAACACCACAACCACCGCAAGCACTTTCGTCTCTCTCTCACTTTCGTCTCTCTCTGTTAAACCACAAACACCACAACTACAATCATCATCATCATCCACCGCCACCGCAAGCACCACCGCCGACCACCACCGCAAGCACCCTCACCTCTCGGTTCTCTCCTCTCGGTTCTCGCCGACCACC
>BJCO01391872.1:0-29195 GCA_018326465.1 Flaveria floridana | reverse complement strand
CTCATAAGGGGTTTTTCCATGGGGCTTAACTATAAGAACTCTGTTCTGCACATAGCATGCAGTGCTGACTGCCTCTGCCCAGAATGTTAGAGGTAGTTTTAAATCAGCTAACATAGTTCGAGCAGCCTCAATAAGTGTCCCGTTCCTCCTCTCAGCAACACCGTTTTGTTAAGGAGTTCTGGGAGCACTATATTGTCTGGAAATCCCTTTTGAATTACAGAATGAGTCAAGAACGAAGTTCTTAAACTAAGTCCCTTGATCACTTCTAATGATTTTAACGTTGTGATCAATTTGATTTTCTATTTTAAGAATAAAAGATTTTAACATAGTTCGAGCAGCCTCAATAAGTGTCCTGTTCCTCCTCTCAGCAACACCGTTTTGTTAAGGAGTTCTGGGAGCACTATATTGTCTGGCAATCCCTTTTGAATTATAGAATGAGTCAAGAACGAAGTTCTTAAACTAAGTCCCTTGATCACTTCTAATGATTTTAACGTTGTGATCAATTTGATTTTCTATTTTAAAATAAAAGATTTCAATGTTTCAGCAGCTTCATCTTTAGTTCTTAAAAAGAATACCCATGTGAATCTTGTAAAATCATCAACTATCACAAGGCAGTATGATTTCCTTCCAATGCTCATTATACTTGTGGGACCAAAAAGATCCATGTGCAATAAGTGTAATGGAGTAGTGATAGAGTTAACACATTTGGATTTGTGAGATGTCCTATGTTGTTTCCCTTTCAGGCATGCAACACAAGTTATCTTTGCAGGAAACTCCTTTTTAGGCAAACCATGTACGAAGTTATTTTAGCTAATTTATTCATTGTCTTAAAATTTACATGACACAAACGTTTATGCCATAGTGTAGACTCATCACTATCAGCTTTGGAAAGAAAGCATGATACTTCACCTATTGGGGAAGTATTGTTCATATCCAGCTTGTACATATCCCCTTTCCTGGGAGATCTAAGAAGCACCAATTCAGGAGGAATTGTCATCCCTGGTTTGAGGATAATGCACTCATGTTCTGTGAAAAGCATTTGGTGCTTTTGATCACAGAATTGAGAAACACTTAAAAGATTGTGTTCAAGTTGTTTGACAAAGTGAACTTTGTCAACCTTTAATTTACCATTGGATATACTCCCTATGCCATAAATATATCCTCCGACCTCATCTTCAAATTGGACAGGACCTCCATCATAGTTCTGAAACTATTGAAAGAGAGATCTTGTCATGTGCCTGGAGCATCCACTGTCTACAATCCAGACACTGTTGTTCTTGTCATATGGATGTCCCTGCAAATAAGATGAGTTTGTTAGTTTTGTTTGGAAGCCCAAGCCTTGCTGGTCTTGGGTTCTTCCAAAGATAATGACATAATTGAACCAAATGTTATGCATGGGGGTTCAATAGAGGTCTTTGAAGAAGAGGTTTGGGCTGCAGCATCTTCCTTGATCTTCCAGTCCACCCTTTGGTTGATTTTGGAGGATGAGCTTGTTAAAGCTTTTGAAGCATGGCCATCTTTCGAAGCTTCTTTCTTTTCGGAAGAAGTTTTCACCACCTTTTCTTCCGAAGCAGTCTTCTTCTGGGGAGGTTTCAAGGGAGCTTTCTTGTTCTTCCAAACCTTAGTAGCTTTTGCTTCCGAAGTCATTTTCCCTTCGGAAGAAAGAGTTTCTTCCGAAAGCAACCTGGCTTCCGAAACTAGCTTTCCCTTTTTCATCACTTGAACCGTTTGAAAAGGTCCAAATGTGAAACCTTCCCTGACTCCTTCTTTTCTAACATTATTTTCATAATGTGTGCTTGCAGGATTGTAGTAACAATCTTTTGCCATGTGGTTTTGCAGACCACGCATTATTCATGCAATGTTAGTCCTTTGGGAATGTGAGGGTTGCTGTTTCTTGGGCTTCTTTTCTTCATCAGCAACTTTTCCCTTCAACTTCTGATCCTTTGGCAGGACAAGAGTGCTGGTATTACAATCATTTCCAGGATGAGAAGTACCTAACACTTGGAATCCAGCTGAGATAAAGACACCCTTCTGCTTTCAGTCAATCTTCAGCTTGGACTAAGCCATCTTCTTGGCAGTTCTTCTAGCAGCTTTAGCTCTACTTCTTCTGGCCTTCGTGGTTAGGATTTGTTCTTCACAGGAGGAGATAGGTACATCTACTTGTTCCTTCCCTATGGTG
Source organism: Flaveria floridana (assembly GCA_018326465.1). NCBI lineage: Eukaryota > Viridiplantae > Streptophyta > Magnoliopsida > Asterales > Asteraceae > Flaveria > Flaveria floridana. The sequence continues at coordinate 27,016 of BJCO01391872.1, read as the reverse complement.
GCCACTATTGTTGTTTCATCCTTCAACTCTGGTGAGGAAGGGTCAGCAGTTGGAACCTCTTGCTCCTCAGTACCACATCTAGGTTGTCTGATAGACTCATAGGAGTGTGGTGGAGCAATTTCATTGGTTCCTAATCCTCCTTTGTTCTGATAACAGAGTTTGGAATGGGAGGATGATGCAAGAATAGCTTGGAAGTTTTGCTCAGAAATAGAATGCTTCCTGGCCTGAGCCTTAGCAGTGACAAGCTGGGCTTGAGCCTCAGACAATTTGGATATCAGATCCTTGATTTGAGTCTTGTAGTTGGTGTGTTGATGTTTTAAAAGAGATACAGTTTTCTCTAACTCCTCAATTTTTTTTGGTAGTCAGATTCAACTCTTCTAAAATCAGATTTTAAAATATTTAAAGACTAAATATCAGATCTGATTTCCATATTGTAATCCTGATAAAGTTTAACTTTAGCTATACAGGCTGGAGTGCAAAGATGTTCATGTACCTGAGTATCGTCTGTTCCAGCCATGAGAGCTTGAGTAGGAGTCACATCCTGTACCATGAAGCTCCAGTCAACTTCTTGAGCCATTGCAGCTATTTCAGTTGACTTCTCAGCGGGCTTTGAGGTTGAGGGATGTGTGGAGGCCTGTGGGGTTCCTGGATTGGTCTTAGGAGCCTTGCGTTCCCTTGCAAAGTGACCCAGTTGGTTACAGTTGTAACACTTTGCCTTGGTCCTGTCAAACCCAAACTTGTTGGTAGTTGGGTTTTGAGGGAACTACCTTCCAGTTCTCTTAAAGAACTTCTTCGCTCTATAAGTTAAAAGTGCCATCTGTTGGACAATGTCCACGTACTCTACATTGTCTGGACTGAAACACTCAAGATCATCAAAGCAGTATTGAAAATCACCAGAGTGTCCACTACCTGAGACAAAGGCACAACTTTCCTGAAAGGAGTTGTGTTGAGCCTGTTGAGACCTTAGAGTCTCAGGGAAAGTGATGTATGGTCCAGGAGAGCAGGATGGATGCTGGTAAGTCAGGTAATGCTGAGGTTGTAGGGGTAATGAGCCTTCAGCAACCGTTAAAGCGTTGCTAGCAGGAAGACTCATGGGTCTGCTTGTTTGGTGGCCCTTCTTACTCTCCATATCTAGGCGAGATCCATCAAGGATGACATAGACTTCAGTCATGGTGAGAGTGTTCAAGTTCTCTGTCCTCTTGATAGAGACACGATAGAATGTCCACTCGTTTGGAAGAGCACTCATGAACTTTCTAGTAAGATCTCTAAGTTCGGGAGTGATCTTCACAAACTGAAGAGAAGAGATAAGATCCATGTACCTAAAGTACTACTGGTTGAGAGTCTCTCCAGCAGTATGAGTGAAGTTCTCAAACTGCTGCTTCAGCGAGTCCTTCTTCAAGTCATTGGAGCTTGAGTACATCTGAGCAAGTGCATCAAACAATTCTTTGGCAGTCATGCAATGCTCAAATCCCACCATGATGGAGTTTAGTATTGCAGTCATAAGAATGGTCATGGCATTGCTGTTGATGTCCATCTTCTTTCTGTCTTCATCAGAGTAATCCTCTACAGCCTTTTCTATCATGGCACCGTTTCCACTAAGTGATGCCACCTTTGGCTTATACGGGCCATTGACAATGGAGTTCCACATCTTGCTGTCTTGGTATCTGATGAAGCCTTCCATTCTCCTGCTCTAAGACCTGAAATTTTCAGGAGTAATGATGGGAGCCTTTGTCATGGTTCCCATCTCTACCTCGGACTTGTTAAGGGCCATTTGAGTGAGTGGGTTGTAGGGAGGAGTGAAAAACAGGTTGATTTGGATGGTTAGATCATGCAATCAAGAGCCTGAGAAGCTCTGATACCAATTGCAGGATCGATATTAGTCACTTAACACTTTGTTTTCTCTCAAACTCACCTAGAACAACACTCGGATTAAGATAGAATCAGTAAGAGTTGATCACAATATAGAAAGTAGTAAAGAATACAAGAAGTAATTTTCAAGGTACTTTTATATATTGCTTCTCAAATCAATAATACAAGACTCTTACAAGCAGTGTGGAATGAGTTACAAAGAGAACCTATATATAATACTACCTACAGCCGGATATACTTTGATACCAGCTAGGATCCTATAACTAAAGCCTATACTACAAGACTATAGTTTAAGGTATCTCAAATAAAGTCTTATATGAGATTTGGTAGTCAGGACATGTCCCTGACTTACCTTTTGTCACCAACTATAGTTGGTAACATGTACTATCATAAAAAGATGAACAATGGAATAAAGTATGGTCAACTACATGGTTTTTTAGGAAGAAGCCATGCTGTATTAGAAGTCTGCAGTGGAGTGTCAGAGACCATACTTGTGTCCACTGGTTCATAGCAGTGTCTTCCGAAGGTTAAATGGCTTCGGAAGAGTAAGTAATTCCGAAGCCACTTATACTTTGGAAGGGGCTGCTTCTTCCAAGGCTTGGAGACTTCTTCTTTTCATCATACTTTGGAAGTGGTCTTCAGCTTATTCTTCTAAGACTTGAACTTGTATGCACTTGACTTCGGAAGTAGAGTTCTGTCTTCAGAATTTAATCTTTCACTTTGTCTTCGGAAGAACTCTACAAGCTTCGGAAGTTCCATGTTAAGCTTTGGAAGCCCTTGCATGTAGTACCAAAAATGTCTAAGTGAATTGGTTTTGGTTGCACCAGCCTTCTTCTTGATCCAATATAAAATTTTCATTCTAATAATATTACAAACATTAAATGTTAATAAAAAATGTTTTAATTAAATCAAAATCATTAAGGTTCGTTCAAATCAAAATCCCATGTTTATGATGGTTGCCTAGTTGTGTCAAAAACGTATTCACGAATATTTTTTGGGTTGACATATGCTATAGGTTGATATGGATTACTGCTTTCATCTGCCTTTGATATTGATTTTGAAACCTGTGATGGGAGTGGGGCTCTGCATTGATCGCGGTTATGACCTTGTGTACAACATCTACTACATACAACCTCTTTTACTACCTCACCACGTGACGGTATGCGTTTATTTTCTCACGGTCTGCAAGCTTGTCTTTTAGTCGTCAGCGGTGGCTGCATAGGCATAAAATCAGTAGGTATCTCCCACTCAGATTGTGCTGGTAAAGGATTTATTGACTCCTCATATGTAGCCATATATATCTTTACTAAAGCCGTTTAAAGCCCAGTGATTACAATCTGTTATATTTAAAAACCTTAACAAGAGAGTTCCCATTGTCTACAATAACAAATTCTACTTCACAAATCAACCAAACCTTTTTTGCCTCGGTCTTCAACCTCAAACGTGTTATTATCGATTCCGGTCACAATCCATATTGCACTTTTTGCAATTCTTCTTGTTATTTTATTTTCTACCCATTTTGTAAGACTATGTAGTAAATCACCAACAAAAATTAATGTCTATATTGTTAACAAATAACAAAAAATATTATATTGTACTTTTATATAAAAATATTACTTGCAATCTGTCTACGATTAAAATACCATTTTTGTAGATATTCTCGAAAAAATTCAACGAGCCTAATAATTGGTAGTTTTCTAGCTTGTCGTGACAACGCATTGATAGACTCAGCGCATTTTTCAAACCCAATAGTGTGCTCTTGCCCATTTTTCAAACCCAACATTGACTAAAATATTTTGAATACGTGGAAGTACAACGGTGAGTCTATAAAACGCTCTTCAAAATCAGAAAGTCTATAAGCTTTACAGGTCTGCGACCATAATGACTCATAATTTTTTCATTTCATTGACGTTAAGCGCAGATTTACCATCAAATGACGACAACATAACCCGTGATATGCATGTGGGAAGACAGTTCTAATTACCATATCAATTGAGGCAGTTCTATCAGATATAATTTCCAAATTTGGACTATCACCAATACAATCCTTTAGTTTTGATAAAAAACCATTTCCATGAACCTCCGCTCTCTGTTTTACCAACACCGTATGCAACTGGTAAAATCTGATTATTTCCATCCATACCTACCGCCAAAAACATGGTGCCTAAAACTTACCCTTTAAATGTGCCCCATCGATCATAATTAAAGGCCATAAAAATTGCACAAAACTTCGAATCTAAATAAATAAATAATGTTAGTATTATTAAAATATTATTAAAACCATATTCAAATATTAACTTACCACTGCACCGATCACGACAAATAACATTTCAAAACATCACATTTCATCTACAGTAATTTCAGTGACCGTACCCGGGTTTGCTTTCTTCAAGTTGTAACACTAAATAGGAAGATGCAAACACGATTCTTCTAGAGATCCTTTTAAAAGTTTGAGAGCATATGCCTTCCCACGTCAAGCTTGAGCATACGATATGCTAACTTTAAATCTCTCTTTAATATCATGCATAATTTCTTTACCCTGGTAAATTTGACCACTATCTTTTAATTGGTCTTTAATGATATGGCCCAATACTTTTTTGTTTACTTAATGATTATTAGGATAAGTTTGTGTTCTTGAACAAGTATGTACTGATTTAAAATATCTAAGTTCAAAAATACTTGTATTTTTAAAACAATACGCACGGATACACCAATCGCAACCATCGTTACGATACAACACCTCGAATATACTTTTTCATGATTTAATGTAACACCCGGTTATTTTAAAAAGACATGAAATGAAGAATAAAAGAAAGAAATGTAATAAAGTCCAAGTGCAGGGACTAAAAGTGTCCAAAAGGACAAAACTTTGATAAAGTTGGTGTAAAGGTGGACATGGCCGCCCACCCTCACTTCACATCACCACTACTTTCGGTTTTAGAGAGAGAGACAACAGAAGAAGAGCAGAACTTCGGGTTTTGAAGAAGAAGTGAACGAATTCAAGGTAAGAATTCGTGGTTTTATATGTTTATGATGGGTTTTTATCCCGATTATGTGTTAATGTGCTTATGTATTGTGTATGTGCTCGGGTGTGTGTGTGTGGTGTTGTTTTTAGGTGTTTGAACTCATTGCAAGCGGGTTAGAAAGGAAGAAACACCCAAGTTGCATCAGGTGAGTTCTAGACCCTGGTTTTACTTGTTTTAAACTATCTTCGGGGCTGAAAATGTATTTAAACGATTTTCAATGTTACACAAAAGGTCCATGCGCCTAGATAAGGTTCATACGCCTGAAAATGACATAGAATGATTTAAGTGTAATCCATGCGCCTGAATAGTAGCCCATGCGCCTAAGATTACCTTAGAAATGTTTAAGTACAGCCCATGCGCCTGAACAGTGGTCCATGCGCCTAGAAAATAATAGTCGGACGACTAAGTGTAGGGCCATGCACCCCAATAGTGCCCCAAGAGGCCCATGCGCCTAAGTGTCCATGCGTCTGAATGGTCCATACGCCTAAGTGTTCATACGCACAAATAGTGCCCATGCGTCTGAATAGGTCATGTGCCTAAAATGATAAATGATTAAGTGTTGGCTGATGCGCCTACATAGTGATGAAACGCCCAAACAGGGCTCATGCGCCCAAATAGTTCCCATGCGCCTAAGCACTTAGAAAATTTTACAGAATTTTCTAGGAGTCTGTGCTTTAGGGTTTTGACCAAGGTTGGCTAGGGCTTGATAATGATGATGTTTCATGCATGGATATGATATGATTACGTATTATTGTTCCTTATTATTATTATTGCTATTATTATTATTATTACTTATAGTATGTGACTTTACGTGGTATGTTAATATCGTAAAGTAAAGTGTATCGTAATAATAAAGTGAAAGAGCAATAAATTAAAGAAGAGGAACATTAATGAAAATGTTAACAAGTCTTGCAAGCTTACATGGGGTGCACGACCATGTTGTCGTTAGCTCAACTGTGCTGCGGGTTAGCTAACTTATTATGCACATAGGGCCAATCAATTGAGATTGGCAGGACCTTTTTAATGTGCCCTGGGTGATTGGGTCGGCCTTGTACACAGTACAAAGAACCCTTTCGAGGGATACAGTTGACCCTTTCGAGGGATATAGTTACCCTTTCGAGGGATACAATTGACCCTTTCAAGGGATATAGTTGACCTTCGAGGGATATAGATGGCCCATCACCAGTTTTCCATCGCGCATATAGTTGGGGTATTGCTCATTGGTCCATACAGAAAGTGAAACATAAAGATAAAAGTTTACAGACAAGGCATACTGTAAAGAGAACGAATAGTATTTGTTCATACAGTTAATGCGTGCTCGCATATATAGTACAGAGTTGTATTTTACAGAAAAAGAGTATTTTCATATACAACATATAGAAAGTATTTTATTACTTATAAAACTAGAGCTCACTCAGCAACACTAACTTTTATACATTTTCAGTTGGCAGGTAATAATTGCTGAGGATGGCACGAGGGTAAAGCCACTCGACAGGGAAAGACTGACATCCATTCGTATTCTATGTTGCTGTTGTTTTGTAATGCGTTAAAACAATTCTTTTGTAAACCGTTAATGATGATGTATTGCTTAACAACAGTGTATTAAATGAAATGAATGGTTTTTGATAAATCATTTCCGCTGCTTAAGTTTGTATAATTATAATGTATAGTGTTTTAATTGCTGTGATTGACCAACTGTGAGGTTTCCGGGAACAGGGCCTTACAAGTTAGTATCAGAGCCAAAGTTTAAGAGAATTGGGTTAAATAAAACTCTTAAAACCTAAACTTAAACTGAAAATGGGACAAATGGAGGGATGTCAGCCTGAGTAGCTACGTGCCATCAGGTATGTCTTTTCCTAATGTTAACCGGTATTATGTGCGCATGCTATTTGATTATGTGCTCTTAGTAGATTTAGATACTGATTAAGTCAGGATAGGAGATGCTTGGGTTATGAAGAGTAAAGTAAGTGGCTAATCACAACTGGCCACTATAATCAGGGACTTACTATACTTGACATAAACTGAGTGTTACCTTGAATGACCGCGTTAGTGTTTGAATCTTATACTGTGTTAGAGGATGGCTGGCGGTAGATCTTCAAAAGCCTCTCGTGGTGGAGGTCACGATGCTGCTCCACGACCCAAGAGAGGGAGACCCAGAGTCGAGAAAGTGGTTCATGAAGAACCAGAGACCCCTTATCCGGAGGGTGGCGACGAGAGCGCCAATCTGAGAGCCTCAGTAAAGGAGGCTGTGGTGGAAGAGGTTCACCAGGTCATGCAGACAATTCTATTGTCTGTGGTGACCGAGGTGATCAAGGCGGTAAGGGAAGGGGAAAGAAAGGAAAGAAATAGGTCCTCGGGAGGATGGGATCAACCAGAGCCGGAAACAGTTCTTTCTGATGATGAGGAGGAGGAATAAGAGGAGCGTGCCCCGGAGGCGACTAGAGGCTTCAACTATGGGGCGTTTATGAGATGCAAGCCCCTTACTTTCGACGGAAATGGCACAACTGTAGCTGCTCACCGGTGGGTGAGAGAAATGGAGGTTGTTCTCGATATCAGTGAGTGTCGTGAAGATCAGAAGGTGAAATTTTCTACCCACTCTTTTGTGGACTTGGCTTTGTGCTTGTGGGACAACATTGTCCAAGCCGAGGGTAGCAGGTCCATTGGGAGAATGAGATAGCCTGAACTGAAGAAATTAGTGATTGAGGAATTCTATCCTCATAGAGAGATGGACAAGGTAGAAAGAGACTTCCTGCAGCTGGAGGCGAGAATGATGACACACCAGCAGTACACCACCAAATTTAATGAAATGGCGTGGTTGGTGCCCGATCAAGTGGCACCACTATCACGAAAGATTAAAAGATACATCCAGGGGCTGCCGTCGGATATCCGTAGGCATATGATCGCCACCCGGCCAAGAACTTTTAGGTCGTGGTTGACTAGGCTGGCAGATTGTATGATGAGCGCGAGGTGGTGGTGGCTGAGGTGAATAAGAAGGATGGTGGTAGCCAGAACTGGAATGGGAAACGGTTTGGCCGTGGTAGAACCGCTCAAAACAATAAGGTGGCAAATGTGGGTGACCGACGTGTGGTCACATCTAGATCTAGGCTGTGGAGGTGTGACAAATGTGGAAGGGAGCATACTGGTGAGTGCAGGATGGGGATGAACGTATGCTTCAGGTGTGGCCAACCTGGCCATATCGCTAGAGACTGTAAGAAGCCGAGGGCACAGAGCTCTGGAGCAGAGAAGAAAAAGCCGGAGGAAGGAAGGCAGAGGGCAAGTGCTAGAGCTTACACTATGACTCGGGAGGAAGCCAGAGCTGATCCTGATGTTGTGTCAGGTACGTTTCTAGTAAACCAAACTTGTGCCTCTGTATTGTTTGATTTTGGTGCTAGCAGGATTTTTATTTCCATTACTTTTTGTGCTAAGTTGCCTGTTAGTAGTAGAAAGGTCAGTGCACCATTCGATCTAGAAACTGCTATTAGTAAGTCCACTAGAATTACTGATGTGCTACAGGACTGTGCCATAGAACTAGAAGGCCATAGGTTTGCTGCTAGGTTACACGTGATACCCCTAGGTGGATTTGATGTAGTACTAGGGATGGACTGGTTAGCAACCTATGAAGCAAACATCAGGTGTCGCAAGAAGATGATCCGATTGACAACGCTGGACGGGAATAAGGTGACGGTTTATGGTAATCGCGTCACGACGATCCCGAAGGTGATTTCGATGGCGGTGGCGGGAAAGTGCATGAGGCGTGGATGTAATGCCTACTTGTCCTACGTAAAGGATGTAGACGCGCCAACACCACAACTATCTGATGTACCAGTTGTGTGTGACTTTCCGGATGTGTTTCTAGAAGATTTACCCGGTGTGCCACCGGATCGCGAGATTGAGTCCAAATTGATTTGATACCCTGTACTCAACCCGGGGCCAAAGCACCGTATCGGTTAGCTTCGATAGAAATGAAAGAGCTGATGGAGCAGTTGCAAGAGCTGCTCGATAAGGGGTTCATTAGACTAAGTATCTCTCCCTGGGGTGCTCCAGTCCTATTTGTGAAGAAGAAAGACGGTAGCATGAGGATGTGCATTGACTACCGAGAGATAAACAAGTTGGCAGTGAAGAACCGATACCCCCTACTAAGAATAGATGATCTGCTTGACCATCTCCAAGGTGCTAGTTGGTTTTCAAGGATAGATCTTCGATCTGATTACCATCAGCTAAAGGTGAAGGAGCAGTATATCCCTAAAACAGCTTTTCGCACGCGCTACGCTCACTATGAATTCCTTGTTATGTCATTTGGTCTGACCAATGCGCCAGCTGCTTTTATGGATTTGATGAATCGAGTGTGTCGGCCAATGTTAGATAAATCAGTGATTGTGTTTATTGATGATATCCTGATTTATTCGAAGAGCGAAAAGGAGCATGCAATCATATTCTGGAGGTGTTAGAGACCTTAAGAAGGGAGAAGTTGTATGCCAAATTCTCCAAGTGCACGTTTTGGTTAAGCGAAGTTCAATTCTTAGGTCACGTGATAAATCCCGAGGGGATTATGGTAGACCCTTCTAAGGTGGAGGCTGTGATGCAATGGAAGTCTCCAAGGACGCCATCCGAAATTCGTATTTTCTTGGGGTTGGCGGGGTATTATCGAAGGTTCATTCAAGACGTTTCCAAGATCGCTTCTCCACTGACCAAGTTGACCCGAAAGGATGTAAAGTTCATATGGGGTCAAGCTCAGGAACAGGCGTTCGAGGAGTTAAAGGTGAGGTTGACTCAAGCTCCAGTCTTGTCATTACCCAAAGGAAGCGAGGATTTGGTGGTATATTCAGATGCTTCTTACTCAGGTTTGTGGTGTGTATTAATGCAGAGAGGGAAGGTTATAGCCTATGCATCCCGACAGTTGACAGTTCATGAGGTCAACTACCCTACTCATGACTTGGAGCTAGCAGCCGTGGTCTTTGCACTAAAGATTTGGAGGCACTATCTGTACGGGACGAAGTGCACCATTTTCACTGACCACAAGATCTTGAAGTACTTCTTCGAGCAAAAATATCTGAACATGAGGCAGAGAAGATGGTTGGAGCTCATAAAAGACCATGATTGCGAGATTCACTATCATCCGGGCAAAGCCAACGTGGTGGCTGATGCTCTTAGCCGAAAGGAGAGGCCCGAGCCGATTCGGGTGAAAGCATACCAACTGATCATGATCTCTGATGTAATGAAGCAATTTAAGGAGTTTCAAGATGAGGCATTAAAAGAAGTCACCTAAACTCTGAAAGAATGAGAGGTCTGGTTAGGGAATTAGGTGAAAACACACTTGGTGTTAAAACTCGATTTGCACAGGTGTGGATTCCTCGTTTCGGGGATCTACGTGTGAGGATTCTGGATGAATCTCACAAGACTCGATACTCCATTCATCCTGGTTCCACGAAGATGTATCAAGACATGAAGAAAGATTATTGGTGGCCGGGTATGAAGCGTGACGTGGTGGAGTATGTGAGTAAGTGCCTTACTTGTTTGCAAGTGAAGGTGGAACATCAGAAGCCGTATGGAAAGATCCAACCTTTGGATATACCGGAATGGAAGTGGAACACATCACCATGGATTTCATAACGAAGTTGCCACGTACTACGAAAGGGTACAATGCCATATGGGTGATAGTTTACCGTCTGACGAAGAGTGCTCACTTCCTACCGATCTGTGAGACATATTCATCCGAGAGGTTGGCTGACCTGTTCATCAAGGAGATTGTAACTCGTCATCGTGTGCCGGTGTCTATTGTGTCTGATCGTGACACCCGGTTTACCTCTAAATTCTAGAAGAAATTCCATGATGCCATGGGGACGAGGTTACATATTAGCACGGCTTATCATCCCCAAACTGATGGTCAGTCGGAAAGGACCATTCAAACATTGGAAGACATGCTTCGGGCATGTGTGATTGATTTTGGGGGAAGTTGGGATGACCACTTATCATTAGCTGAATTCCCGTACAACAATAGCTATCATGCCAGCATTGGTATGCCACCATACGAGATGCTGTATGCAAGAAGATGTAGGACGCCTATATGTTGGAGAGACATTGGGCAGAAAGAATTGGGAGGCGTCGAGGTCATTGAGGCTATGACAGAGAAGCTTGAGAAGATTAAAGCCTTCATGAAGACAGCTAAAGATAGGCAGAAGTCGTATGCCGATAGGCGACGCAGACCGATTGAGTTCCAGGTGGGTGACCGGGTTATGTTGAAGGTCTCACTTTGGAAGGGTATCATCCGATTCAGAAAATGAGTTAAGATAAGCCCGAGATACATAGGACCTTTCCAAATCATTGCTCGAGTAGGGGAGGTGGCCTTTAGATTGGAGTTGCTAGATGAGTTAAGTGGAATTCACCCGACATTCCATGTATCTCATTTGAGAAAGTGCTTAGCTGATGAAGACATGATTGTTCCATTGGAGGACATTGAAGTAGATGAAAGGCTCAATTATGTGGAGCAACCAGTGGCAATCATTGATCGTAAAGAAAAGTGGTTGCGAAATAAAGTGGTTCCTCTTGTGCGTGTACAGTGGAAGCACAGGAAGGGATCCGAATCTACATGGGAAACTGAGGAGGAGATGAGGCAGCATTATCCTCATCTGTTTGAGGAATAACAGGTTTCGGGGATGAAACCTATATAAGGAGGGTGGACTTGTAACACCCGGTTATTTTAAAAAGACATGAAATGAAGAATAAAAGAAAGAAATATAATAAAGTCCAAGTGGAGGGACTAAAAGTGTCCAAAAGGACAAAACTTTGATAAAGTTGGTGTAAAGGTGGGCATGGCCGCCCACCCTCACTTCACATCACCACTACTTTCGGTTTTAGAGAGAGAGACAATGGAAGAAGAGCAGAACTTCGGGTTTTGAAGAAGAAGTGAACGAATTCAAGGTAAGAATTTGTGGGTTTTATGTGTTTATGATGGGTTTTTATCCCGATTATGTGTTAATATGCTTATGTGTTGTGTATGTGCTCGGGTGCATGTGTGTGGTGTTGTTTTTAGGTGTTTGAACCCATTGCAAGCGGGTTAGAAAGGAAGAAACACCCAGGTTGTATCAGGTGAGTTCTAGACCCTGGTTTTACTTGTTTTAAACTATCTTTGTGGCTAAAAATGTATTTAAACGATTTTCAAAGCTTTTGTATGTTTACCCGTATGTAGTGTGCATGATTGGATGTTGATTCTTGAGTGCTCATAGGTTGTTCATGTTTAGAATAGCCACATTAAGCTTTGAACAGATGGGTTCGATGATTGGGTTTGAAAACATACTGGAAACATGTTACACAGAAGGTCCATGCGCCTAGATAAGGTTCATACGCCTGAAAATGCCATAGAATGATTTAAGTGTAATCCATGCGCCTAAACAGCATCCCATGCGCCTAAGATTACCTTAGAAATGTTTAAGTATAGCCCATGTTCCTGAACAGTGGTCCATGCGCCTAGAAAATAATAGTCGGACGACTAAGTGTAGGGCCATGCGTCCCAATAGTGCCCATGCGCCCAAGAGGCCCATGCGCCTAAGTGTCCATGCGTCCGAATGGTCCATACGCCTAAGTGTTCATACGCACAAATAGTGTCCATGCGCCTGAATAGTTCATGCGCCTAAAGTGATAAATGATTAAGTGTTGGCTGATGTGCCTACATAGTGATGAAACGCCCAAACAGGGCTCATGCGCCCAAATAGTTTCCATGCGCCTAAGCACTTAGAAAATTTTATAGAATTTTCTAGGAGTCTGTGCTTTAGGATTTTGACCAAGGTTGGCTAGGGCTTGATAATGATAATGTTTCATGCATGGATATGATATGATTACGTATGATTGTTCCTTATCATTATTATTGCTATTATTATTATTAATACTATTATGTGACTTTACGTGGTATGTTAATATCGTAATGTAAAGTATATCGTAATAATAAAGTGAAAGAGCAATAAAGAAAAGAAGAGGAACATTAATGAAAATGTTAACAAGTCTTGCAAGCTTACAGGGGGTGCACGACCATGTTGTCGTTAGCTCAACTGTGCTGCGGGTTAGCTACCCTATTATGCACATAGGGCCAATCAATTGAGATTGGCAGGACCTTTGTAGCGTGTCCTGGGTGATTGGGTCGGCCTTGTACACAGTACACAGAACCCTTTCGAGGGATACAGTTGACCCTTTCGAGGGATATAGTTGACCCTTTTGACGAATACAGTTGACCCTTTCAAGGGGTATAATTGACCCTTTCGAAGGATATAGATGGCCCATCACCCGTTTTCCATCGCGCATATAGTTGGGGTATTGCTCATTGGTCCATAAAGAAAGTGAAACATAAAGATAAAAGTTTACAGACAAGGCATACAGTAAAGAGAACGAACAATATTTTTTCATACAGTTAATGCGTGCTCGCATATACAGTACAGAGTTGTATTTTACGGAAAAGAGTATTTTCATATACAACATATAGAAAGTATTTTATTACTTATAAAACTAGAGCTCACTCAGCAATGCTAACTTTTATACATTTTCAGTTGGCAGGTAATAATTGCTGAGGATAGCACGGGGGTGAAGCCACTCGGTAGGGAAAGACTGATATCCATTCATATTCTATGTTGCTGTTGTTTTGTAATGCGTTAAAACATATCTTTTGTAAACCGTTAATGATGATGTATTGCTTAACAACAGTGTTTTAAATGAAATGAATGGTTTTTGATAAATCATTTCCGCTGCTTAAGTTTGTATAATTATAATGTATAGTGTTTTAATTGCTTTTATTGACCAACTGTGAGATTTCCGGGAACGGGGCCTTACATTTAACCACTTTATACTCAAAACATTCGGTAAGACACATTGTACCCAATTTGAGTTGTAATTCTTCTTTGTTGTTGAAACAATCACCTTCAGATATAGTAGACAATCCAGAGATGGTATTTTTTACTGGATTATTTATAGGATCCGCTACTGACTCCGGTTGTGAAAAAAATATATATTCATGAACTTTATACTCAAAATGATAGTAATACGGATCATTTTTTTCATAAAAATTCTTATCTTTTTGGTTTTCATAATCACATTCTTGTTTAGCATCACTATAAGTCTCGTTATCCATAGGAATATCATTTAAATCATAAATAAACTTTTCAGTTTCGCTTGTAAAATTCAATTTTTTTTTCGTGGACAACAAACCTACTACCAACAACATTAGATTCTTCACTGACGAATAACGTAAAAATTTCGTTTTGACCATTAAAAACAACATTCATAAAATATAGTAAATCTTTATCATCAGAAATATCGATAAAATGAGTATACGTAGACATTTTATACGATAATCATATATAACTTTGAATTCTCAGTTTTGAAGAATTCATATACTTTAATTCATTAAATGTTATGTTAGTATATAAACTAAAAACATGTCTAATCCATTTACCTTTTAATGACAGATATTCTTCGACACCTTTTACAAAATGTCATTTACCACCATTGCATAGTATGATATTAACTGATATTTTTAAAAATTTTAGTGAATTTTAAGAAGAAGGTTATGAGAGAATGTAAGATTTATTAAGGGTTAATGTGTATTATATAGAGGAAAATAAAATTAGATTAAATTTGAAGGATTAAAAAACAATAAATATTAAAATATCTATAAATATTAATAATATCTCGATTGTTTTTAAAAAAAAATTGGGCGAGGAGGGGCATTTTTGTAAATTTGGGCGAGGGAAACTCATAATCCGCGCCACGTGGGCGAGGGAATGGTTGACACACATCATCAATTGGCGAGGGATGCCACGTGGGCGAGGGATTATGGTTTTCGCTTGCCACATCAGTGAGGAATTCCCCTATTCCCTCGCCATGTCAGCAAGGGATGCCACGTAGCGCATACCGATTGGTTTATTTTTTATATAATTCAATTCTGACTGGTTATTATAGTAATTTACTTTGGTCAAATGTTTAATTTGGTAATTTTCCCTAGATAAACGCCTTTACCTTATTATTTCGAGAAATTATATTCTTAAAAAGTTTTCAAATATCCGAAGTTTGAATAAAAACATATCCGGAATACCCGAAAATATCTGAAGTTTCTAAATAATAATTATTATTTCATAATTTAAAAAAAATATTTCTGATATCTAAATATCCAAAATCAAAAGTACTAGCTGAATCCAAATCCGAATCCGAATCCGAATCCGAATCCAAAATTTCGGATATTTCGGATACAGATTTTCGAATATTTCGGATTCGTTTTCAAACACGGATATTTTTTAACACCCCTAGTTAAAACCTTTGGTGAGAAGTGAATGTGTTTAAATGAGAAGTGACTGAAGTGTGTGGTTTCAAACAATGTTAACAACTAACATAATAGCAAAGAAAATTACAAAGATGAAATCAGACCAAAAGATATAGATTTAATGATCCAAATTCTCTCATTCATAACTGTCCCATGCAACTACAGAAAAAAACAAGAAAAAAAAGCATTTGCTAGTCCTGCTTGGAGGGATCGAGAAGATGGAAATGTAGAAAGTATAAGGAAACTTGCCTCATGACCTTTGAAACAAATGATGTACATTATAGTGAAAATAATGCATGTCACATTCATGATGATTTGAAATTGTAATATGATGGCTATGTAACCTTAGCTCCAAGGTCATTGACGAAAACGAAGTTCTTAGAGATAAAATTTAAGAACTTGAAAATAAAGTGTTGGAAGAAGTTTTTCTAAAATGTTGAATCATGGATCTCGAGAAGAAATTTTTGAAGAAAACTTTTAGTAAGGTCCAAATTTGAGACCCAAATGATTTAAGGAAGATAATAATTGCTTATAGAAACAAAGAAAACTTTCCATCACCATAAGTAAACAGTATTAACATTTAATAAAAGTATAAAATGCCAAAAGTGTTTGGATTTCACAAATAATCATAAAAATGAATCATTACTAATGACTACTTTGTTAAGCAAAGCTAGTTATTAAAGTAAAATTGTTTCAATTAAGAACAGACCAATTTTGTGTACCAAGACATAGGGTTGTGTGTGTCAAGAATGATTATAGAATACTCCCTGTAAGGTTTTACTAGTCGTACTCAAGAAATAACTACAATGATGAAGGTGTCTGGAGAATAAAACAAAAAAGGATGATCTGATTGTTAATAGTGGATGCACCAAAGATATGACTTGTGACAAAGGCTCATTCCTAAAATTAAAACCACATGATAGTAGATATGTGACATTTGATGAAGCCCAAAAGGAAAGCTGGTTGGTAAGGTACCATTTTGCTTGAAAACTTAGCATTCACAACTGTTGAGCATGTCAAGAATTGAACTTTAACTTGCAAAGTGTAGGTCAATTGTATGATAATGACTTAAAAGTTACATTTAACAAAAGGAAATGCATTATTTGGAAAGATGATACAACATTAATAAGTGGTCATAGAAAAGAGAGTTTGCATACATAGAAACTAGTTGATAATATTTACACAAAAATATATCTTGCTTCTATAATTCAAATCTCCACTCTATAGTCTATATCACAAAAGATTAGAACCTGCTAACACAAAATTAATTCAAATGTAGAACTTTAAAAGAACTTGTTAATGATTTGCCTAGATTAAAATTTGAATATCATTTTGTGATGCATGTAAATTAGGTGAACAAGTTTATGCATCTTATAAAGTTAAAAACATGATGTCTTCAATAAAGTATTTTGGAATCATTAGATATGGACATTATATTTAGATGATTAGCTATAAAATGTAATGTGGTTATAGTTAATGATTTTTCAAGATATACTTGGACATGTTTTATTATAACTAAAAGAAGAACATTTAAAAAGGTCATGATCTTAAGTAAGAGAACTAAAATCATCAAGGTTATACGATTATCTCATTTTCTACCAGCTGATGGTGGAGAATACGACGATGAAGTGCACTTTAGGGCATTTTATGACAAATATGAGATAACCTATAACTTTTTGGCTTGTCGAATCCTCAATCTAATGAGTTAAGGAAGAACTGAATATTACAAGAGACAAGGCATATAATGCTTGGTCTATTCACCAAATGTTTTGCTACCACCAATCATCGGTAAAACCCTATATGAAATCTTCAAGGTTATTATTCTAACTTAAAGTATTTGTAAGTGCTTTATACATAACACCAAAGACCATTTACCAAATTTAATGTCAATTCCTATGAGTGCGTGACTAGGATACTCCTAAACTAGCAAACCATATAGAGTTCTAAAAATTCTACCATGGTCCACATCGTATCCTCCAATAAGGACCCCACCTAAATCAAAATCACCATACTTGGTGGGTGAAGATATTGATCGAAGACATGATTTGATAATCATTGAAAGCTAAAGTCTAAAGGAATGAAACCCCTTTAATGACATTCCTCCAAAAGAGGTAGATCAAAATTTTAACAAAAAAAAGTTAGCAATCATCTATTTGAGGTAACCTCAACAAAAGAACCAGAAGATCACAAGCCCAAGACATTCTTCTTTGTTTGTAGCCTTTATATCTTTCTCGGGACCTAAAAATGTAAAAAAAATTTCGCACAGATGATATTTGGGTAACAACAATGCAAAAAGAGCTAAATTAATTTACTAGGAACTAAGTACGTAAACTATTTCCTTCCCCTAATGGTCAAACCATTTTAGGATAAGTGGGACATAATAAGATGAACGAGCATGAGACTGTCACTAGAAACAAAGCTTAGACTAGTAGTTATAGAAAACATTTAACAAGAAGGAATTAATTATGATGAAGAGGAATTTATAGATACGTATTTGCTTTTGCATGTGCTAAATATTTTACGTTATACCAAATAGATGTCAAATGTGTTTTTCTAATGATATGATAAATGTATAAGTTTATGTTCCTTAACCACTTAATTTTTTAAGATTTGTAAAGCCGTATCATGTGTACAAGCTTTATAAGGCATTATACAGATTTAAAAAAAGATCTTATTGCTAAAATAAGTTAAATATAATCCATGTTAATAAACGTAATGTAATAGGTAAAATACATAACACATTATAATATATATTAAAAACCAACTCATGTGCTAAGATAGCTTTTTTGGGTTTTATCATTAGCCACCAACTTTGAGAATTTACATATAGCCCCTTGCATATTTGTGGTTTTAGTTTTTGATCACATAGGTTTTTTTCTTTGTTTATTTGTGAATATGAAATGTCATTTCTATCCCTTTTTTATTCATATTATTTATTAAGTAATATTACCATGAAGAAGTGAACCTATAATGAATGGAAAGCATCATTGTGGCATTTTAACTAGTTTTGTTATTTACTTTTATGATTTTCGATGAGTTGAGAAGATAACGCGACTAAAATCACGTTGTGTAGCTCGAGAGAAAATCATCAAATTCTTGCAGCAGAGCGCTGAGAAAATAACTAGTTATTTGTTAAGAAGGATGGTAATGATTTTATACTTGTGGATATAAGTTGATTACATTATATTTGGATGTACTTGTCCATCCTTATGTGGTGAGTTTTAAAGTAAAATGCATGATGAATTTTATATGAGTATGATAGGCAATTAATATTTTACCTTCGTTTTAACATTATACAATATGAAGATGGTACATTTACAAATCAAATGTTAAATACATTAGAAATATGTTAGAGAAGTTTGACTTTGAAAACACTAAAATAATGGGGGAACCTATGGTTATAACATTAACTTAAACTAAAGTTAAAAACGTGAACCATTTGATTATACAAAATATAGAGGTATATATGATTGGGAGTTTGCCTTATCTAATGGAAATTCATTTGACATACAGTATAATGTTTGTCATTGTGCACTTTTCAGGAAAATCAAAGAAGTCACACCACGAAGATTATAAAAGGATCTATCATTACATTAAAGGATCCATGATGGTACCCAAAGAACGAAGGAGCTGGCATTATGTGTTCTTGGAATTTGATTTGGGAAGATAACAATTGAAACGAGATATGTGATCACTGGTATGCACAAGTTGTATAGATGAAACAAATACTGTTTAACTATGAATAAACTGCCTATCAAATTCTCATATTTTATAATAATACAAGTACTATAGCCTTAGATAAGAATCTTTTTAAACTCTAGAACTAAACACATAGATCTTGAACATTATTTTTTAGAGAGGATGTTGGAAAATTTATGCTTAGGCTAGTAGCGGCAGAAGAGAGCATGGCGGACATATTTTCATAACAATATAAAAAGGGCAGCAATTAATATCATGAGAATGGGTTAGGAATGTTAGAGCACAAACTATAACAAAAATAATTCCATGGTCGACTGCGTAATAATCACACCTTTACCATATTCTACTTATCTTTCGTTGATCATGTAAGGCTTTTAAGGTTTATAATTAAATGTTGATGCAATCAAAACAACCAAAAAGCTCTTAGCATGCATGTATAAAGTATAAAGAAAAGTTAATTCGAAAATAGGAAAAATATGCTAAGTGTAAAATCTTTCAAAACCAAATGACCAAATCTTCCGAAACCAAAGGTAAAGTATTCCAAAGCTTCAGAGACAAAGTTTTCCGAAGCCAAATATTGATTTCTGCCGTATACAGAGAAGATATGCTTTCTCTAATCACCTTTTGAAAAAAGCTAAACAACTTTCCGCTACGACATCTGAAGACTCACTAAGTTAGTTAAGTTGGTGAAAATGTCCATATTTTTGTCAGCTGTAAATTTAGGTCAATGGTTTGTAACTTTCTACTTTCATCCCCTTTATCTTTTTTGTAATATATTAAGATGTGTGCAATTACTTATTATAGTCATAAGTCAAAAGCCAATCTGCCTTTTAACTATACATTGATCTTGTTATCTAGATTAGTGGTTCCAGTTGGTTTTCATAGTAGGGCTGTAGGATATAGTATAAAGTGTCTTAAGTAGTAGTCTTTATTTTTATGCTTGGTAACACTTGTAATATAACTTGAGAGAAATATACAACATTATTAAAAACCATATACAATATTATTCTTATTTTGTCTCAAACTTACTTGTGTTCTTAGTATCATAAACTTAAACCCGGTTCCATAAACCTTGTTTCTTATTTGATCTGTTAAGTGTTCTAAGCCTCTTCTAACAACGAAACTATTGCATTGACCCCCTTCAACGTTCCTCAATTTGTATCAAAGCATTTTAAGCCCTTGATTGTAAGATCTCACCATCTTAAATCTCTTCAGTTTTACAAAACACTTAACAACTGAAATAGCAGCTCTTACCAAGGCTGATATAGGAACCGATATTATAACATAATCTCCACTAATCACTCCTGATTACTTTGATACTTGGTGCTAATGAATAGAAGGTTTCATCAAGTCTTAAGACAGTAGGATGTGGTGATCTGTTGTC
This sequence comes from Flaveria floridana, assembly GCA_018326465.1. Taxonomy (NCBI): domain Eukaryota; kingdom Viridiplantae; phylum Streptophyta; class Magnoliopsida; order Asterales; family Asteraceae; genus Flaveria; species Flaveria floridana. Next base: position 6,738 of record BJCO01391872.1, on the reverse strand, counting down.
TTAGGACATCATGTCCCATGCACCACTTTAGCTATTGCTGGTGGTGGCATGATAGCAAAGGAAATGACTGACTACTCAGAGGAAGACCGGGAGAAGATTAATATCGATCAGAAAGCCATGACCGCTCCCTAAACTGCTCTTCCAAACTGTATCTATAGAGGCTTCAAGAAGTGGAAGACTACTAATCAACTATGGGATGCACTAAAGCTTAAGTATGAGGGGTCTAATGACACAAGAAAGAACAAGAAAGACCTCTTGAAGCAATAGTTTGAGAACTTCACCTTTAAAATAGGTGAAACCATAACTCAATAATTCCTCAACTGTGTTGAGATTATGGATACTCTTATGGATGTTGTAGTAACTCTTGAGAATAGGGATATTGTGAGAAAATTCACGTCCTCTCTTTTCAGACAAAATGGAAACACTATTGTGTGGTCATTAGAGGACTGAGAATCACAGGACCTTTTGTAACACCCGGTTATTTATTATTTTGAAGCCGACGAAAGAAGAAAAAAAAGAAATAAAGTCTAAAGTCGAGGGACCAAACTCGCCAGCGAGAGAAAGTTGGGTGAGTGGGGGTATTTAAAGGGAGAGGGCAACCCTTACCCTCTCCCACACCCACAAATCAGCCAAAGAAGAGAGAAAGAAGAGAGAAAAGAGAGAAAAAGGGGTTTCGAGCTTGGTTCGAGTGGGTTCGAGCTCGAAAATCGTCGTGTAGCGGGTCCAAACGAAGTTCTACTTCTCGGTGTTGATTGTGTGAGTTGTAGGACCCCTCTTTTAAACGTTTTTGGTCGATTTTAGGGCTAGAACACATCTGAAAACCCGTTTTTGTATGTGTGTGTTTGATCTATTTGTTGTGTTTGTGTGTGATGCGTTTGGAGTTTGTTTCTGGGCTTGTGTGTGCTTGAATGGTGTTGTGGTATGCATTCCTAAGGTTTAGGATGGTTGATTTGGGCTTAGAATGGGTTTGGATGAGCTTAGAGGTCGAAAATGGCAGATTGGGTTCATGAGTGAGCTGTATTCTACGCAGTTAGGGCTATGCGACCGAATGACATGCCAGTCGTGCGACTGAAGTCCACACGCATGCCAGTTGTACGATTGAGGCTCAATCGCATGTGAGTCGTGTGACTGGAGCCCATACGCCTGCCAGTCGTGCGACTGAAGGTCAATCGTATGGGGAGTCATGCGACTGAGAGTTCATCCTCATTAGGTCCATCCACATTGTTCCATTCGCATGGAACTCATCCGCATTGGGTTCATCCGCATTAGGTCCATTCACATGGGTGTTCATTCGCATAGGTGCTCATCCGCATTGGTCTATTCGCATGATGTTTAGTCGCCTGGAAGGCCATGCAACTCAAGGGTGTCCATACGCCCAAGTAGGGCTTGTGCACTCGGGGAAAACGTAGTTTATGTTCTGACTTTCGGGGGACAGTGCAGATGTAAGTTGTGACGTGGGAGGTTCCCGTAAGTTCATGTAAGATGACTTTTGAGGTCTTAGAGGTTATGTTGGGCATGATGATGATGTTGCATGTTTATGCATGATGTATGTTATGTATGTATGATGTTGCCCTGTATGATGATGATGTTAGGGACCGTATACTAAACGGAGTACTAACTGATTTACGTGTATACCAACTCAAATAGTGTGGAATCCTATTTGATTGGCATCCAATCAGTGAGAACGTTAACCCGATCGATATAAGAATAAACTAAACATTAAGAACGAATAGGAATCGATCAAGAATGATCTATGAACTGGCTTTCTTGGACATTCTGGACGGCTAGGTTACGAGTAGGAGTCGAATTCTTTAAAGTGTTACGTTTTTCCATAAATTAAGTGGTATTTATAGGTTAAGGTTAGTCAATCGTAAGACTGGACCATTAGCATGGTTCAGTCGTGTGACTAAAGCATACAACTGAGTCAATCACACGACTGAAGGTTCAGTTGTGCGACTGAGTCATCCGTATGTCTCAGTCGTGCAACTGATGCAGTCTCCTACTTCAGTCGTGCGACTGGTCCATTAGCATAAAGTATTCATGTGTATGGTCCACTAGCATGGCCCAATCGCATGAAATCTTCATACGACTAAGTTTGAATACGTTTCTCAATCATTACTTGACTAAGATCTATTCAAACAACCACAAACCTATATACTTGGTTCATGCAGGACCGATGAAGGGGGTCAATTACAACACAACAACACAAAGAAGAGATTAACCAAACTTAATCAAACAGTAAGACCGGATTAACGACAATAAGACACTAAGAACACAAGTAATATGAGAAATAGAACACTAGAGCAAAATACACAGTGAGATGGTTTTCAAGATTGTAGTATATTGCTTTCTCAAGTTCTATTACAAGTGTTACAAAACATTATAGAAAGATACAAGAATATGAGATACTTATACTACATCCTACAGACGGCTATACTTTGAAAGCCAGCTGGATACAATTGAGTAGACACAAACAAAATCAATTGTAGAGTCAAAAGGCAGATTGCCTTTTGACTAGTGACTATGACATGCCATAGTTCACATCCTTATCTATTACAAAAAGGATAAAGTACATAAAGTAGAAATTTACAGCCTTAAGACCTCAATTATGTACAGTTACCAAAAGCATGGACCTTTTCACTAACTCATGTAAGTTAGTGACTTTACAGAGATGCAGGGGAAAGGTGTCCAGCTTTATGGAAAAGTACATCAGATAAAGTATGTGTCAAAAGTCTTCAGAAGAAATCTGTCTTCATAAGTTGAAGCTTCGGAAGACTTTTTCTTTGAGGTTTTGGAAGACTTCATATTTGGCTTCGGAAGATATTGGTCTTAGCTTCAAAAGATTTTACACTTAGAATATTTCTGTTGCATGTGTGAAACTTCCTAAGCATTCTTCTTCATTGCACTTGTGCAGCATGTAGTACAGACTTTGGATGTTTAGGTTGCATTAGCCTCTTCATTAATCTCTACAAACTCCCCCTAGGCTGATGCTACCAAAACACTTAGTAGACTTCAGATATCAATAGTCCTCATTAGGATGATCACCATTCCTTTCTTCATAAGGTGATCAGGATCCTTCAGACTGTCAAAATGTCTTCTCATATCAAAGAGATCATTCAGAGGCAACTAAAACATATCTTGCCATGTGTAAATGTCTTTAGTGCCTTGATCTCTAATGACATGCCATCTTTCTGGATTTGTGGTGTATGTCCAAGACAAGATGGGTCTTCCTGATGCTAGAGGAGCTATTGGAGTTGATGTAGCATCCTCTGGCTGCACATCCTCAGGATGTTTTGACTCATCCTGGGGTTTAGAAAAGGGTGCAATCTTCTTCTTCTTTGGCTTTGGTTTAGAAGCCATCCTCTTCATTCTTTTTATAGGTTTAAACTGAGAAGACTGGCCTACAGTACCAGATTGATCTTTATTGTCTTTCTCAGTTGGGACTTCCTCTCTCTCAGGCTCAGAAGGAGATGGAGGTTGACCCTGCTGTGGATCAGAAGATGAAGCTTGCTGAGTTTCAGTAGGAGGTGCAGGTTGTGTTGTCTCTGGTTGTTCAACCTTAACCTCCACTTCAGGTGGGGCTTGACTTGGAGTGGAGTGTAAGTCAATAAGCACTCCACTTTTGATCTTCTGCTTGATCACCCTAATATGCTCATCCATAGTGGATAGAGAGATGGGGCCAAGTCTCTTTTCGGAGAATCCATATAGCTTCAAGAAGCTCATCATCCTCCGCCTGTCAGCAGAATTCTTCATGCTCTTTTGGATGATGACTCTTGATTTTGAAGCTTTTTCCCTTAGCTTTTTCTTAGTTGTCTTTTTGTCCTTGACTATCTCAAGCTCAAGTTGTTTTAAGTACTCAAACTCAACATAGTCATAGGACAAGGCAAGAAGGGCTTCTGCCTGATAGAGGCATGTGGCACTCAAGTAGTTGATCATCTTGATCCTATCTTCTTCTTTATCTACTTGAGGTTCTTGTTGAACCACATCCTCTTGTGCAGGACTTTCTTGAACTGGGGAGAGGGTAGGCATATATTTGTACAATCTTTTCTTTCTTCTCTCTTCTTTTATTTGTACTAGAAGCTCTGCATCTTCTGCCTCCTTCTTCTCCCTTGACCTTTTCAGGTCAACCAGTTCATTCAACTTATCTAAGGGAGAGAAATGACACTATCTATGTCATAGTTCCTTGTCTGTAGATAATTTATCCTGACTGCCCTTAACTCATCATTCTGAGTATCGGGTCTAGGGGCAGCCCTGATAGTAGACTCCATGAGTCTTGAAGACTCAGCAGAGGAACTTTCTCCCCTCAACCTCCTTTTCCCCTCTCTCTCTCTCTCTCTCTCTCCTCCTCCTCAATCTCCTCAGATGTTACCTTTCTTTTCCCTTTGTCACTCACAGACCTTTGTGACTCAGGGTGGAGAGAGCTTTGGCCTTCATTGCTTGATGCAGCTTCCGAGCTCTGGCCAGAGAGAGGTTGAGAAGCACACCTAGTAGGTGTCTCAAAAGGAATATGAATCTCTGCAACAGTTGATGATGATGAGACAGGGTTCTCAGGTTTTGCCATTGGGCCATCAGTCAAGGTTTCTCCTATGAAATTAATCTTAGGGTCTGCCTTAACATCCAGTTGACCGATAGCATTTCCGGATTGCCTAAGTCTCCTTCTGAAGTTGAATTCTGCAGTGATCCTGTCTTGGATTCTTTGAGCCATCCTGTCAGCTTGTCTTGATTTGCTTGGATTGACAAGTGGCATGTTGACTAGATCCAGACCTTCATAGTAGTTCAAAGTCTGAAAATTTAAAACTTCTTGTTGTCCTTGAACTCTTATGATGATTAGGACTTTCCTGATGCTGTCATACCTCCACCCAATGATGTGAGATGACACAGCCCTTGGAATCCCATCCTCAAATAGACTCTGTATGAAGGAGTCTGTGTAGTCCACATCAATGTGAATTTGAGGAGGTTACTGAGAATGCACAATTGCAAGTGAGGATGGTGAGTCCTTAATGTCCACTCTCTCTGAATAACTCCCAGGTTCTGTAGCTATAATGACTTTGTCTCCCTTTTTGGTAGCATCACCCACTTGCATAGGTGTGCTGGAAGATAGGTTAATCACATCCACAGTTTCTTGTGTTCCTGGTTGAGCTCTTCTTAAGGGTCTCCCAGCTAGTTTTTCCTTAAGATATGAAATCTCAAGTTGCTGATCATTGATCCTGTTGTGTAAGGTAGTCACCTGATATTCAAGGTGACTGACATTTGAGACTAAATAAGTGCATGTTTTAGACAGTTTGTGCACCTTTAGTCTTAGGTTCCCCTCATCTTCATCAGAAGAATTAGCGGGGAATGAGATGACTGGACCAAAGTCATCAGTCTCACCACCAGCTTTAGGTTCTTGGCTGCTGGATTTCCTGTACTCACTGGCTGTCTTAGTTGAGATGACAGTGGGATGAGTTGCCATGTTTAAGGTCTTAATGATGTAATCACTTTTAGAAGTGAGAGCCTTTTCCATATGGACATCCTAAACAGGTTCAGAAGTGTCCACCTTAGTATTAGGTGACTGATGGGGGCTAGAAATAGGAACCTCAGAAGAACTCATCTCTCTTTGAATAGGGGGAAAAGAAGAGAGAATCATGGTACTCAATGAAACCTAGATCTTCATCAGCATAGAAATCAAAGTTAGGAATTGGCTGGTTGAGATCTATAGGGTGGGGATAGTAACTGTCCCCTAAAGGTTGATTACTTGAGTGTTGAGACTCAGAGTGATGGCTTAAGGTAGTTGGGCTAATGAGCTCATCAGGCTAAGCATGAGGAACCTCAACACTAATCCTTGAAGAGATGGGAGTGGTCTGCTCCTCGAGAGAAGTGGGAGCTCCAGTGTCCACTTCCTCCTGTGTGGGTAAGTGTATGGGGGCCTCCACAGACTGAATAGTCTGAGCAGGGGTTCGTTTGGATTTTCTTTGGTAAGTGAGGGTGATTGAGGCTATTGAGGTGGTTGGGATGTAGCAGGTGTGAGTTCAACACTAGCTTGTGCTGCTAGGTTGTCACCTTGAGTAATTAGCTCTAACATTTTTAGGACTAGGGCTGTTTCTACCCCAGAGAAGTCAACAGTGGGCCTTCTCAGTATTTTAAAGATGTCGGGCTTCATCTGTCCCAGTTTAAGAATGTCACCTGTTTCCCTTAATTGTGAGCCCAGTTCACAGTTAAGAATGTACTAGACATATCTAGGAAACATGTAATATTCTAAGGAGTCTAAGTTAGCAAGCAAGTTGGTATAAACAAACTGAGAATACCTGAACTTGGCCCCCTGAATCATTCCATGGATGATGAAGGAAAGATCCTCAGGAATCTGGTCCCATCCACCATGTTTGTTTGACAAGCTGTTGATGACCACATTGTGACAACCGGCAATTTCAGGTCAATACCCGACCTTGACTTGGTTATAATTACACCTATAACACTTGATTTTTCAATTTAAATTACATCTATTGAAGTCATTCTATGCATTGCAAAGGTTCACGCATTACATTTCATGCATCGGTGATTCGGCGTAATTACCATTTTTACACGCGATACAACCAGCACACTCGAACATTGGCCATAATTCATATACATGTACTAATAAATTCATTTAGGTGTTTAAAAGTATTTTATATTCCATTGATCCAAAGTATTTTAGATTCCAAATCAAATACATTGGGAAAACTCAAATTTATAAATAAACCTTAACGCGTAAGCTAATATTTA
>BJCO01391830.1:0-11003 GCA_018326465.1 Flaveria floridana | reverse complement strand
ATCTTTCAGTGTGTGATATAGGAAATGGCTGGAAAGAAATCTTCCAAGGCTACTAGAGGCAGAGGTCGACCGCGTATGACTAGGAGTATTGCTAAGGCTCCTGAGACGACCCATGAGAACCCTGAGGTTCATCACCGGAATGAAGGAAACGAGAATGCCAGCCTGAATGCCTCAGCTCGGGAGGCGATTGCTGACGAGGTACACCAGGTCATGCAGGCAGTCTTACCGTCTGTAGTGACTGAAGTTATCCGAGTTGTGAGGAACGAGGAGAGAAAGGAGAAGGAGGACAGGAGAGGATCGACTGGAAAGGAAAGCAAGGGAGGGGAGGAACGGCCGGAGCCCGAGACAATAGTGTCGGACGAAGAAAAGGACGATCTAGTAGGGGTGACGACCAAGGGATGCAGTTACGGGGCATTCCTGCAAGCCCCCGACTTTCGATGGCAATGGCACTGCTGTAGCTGCTCACCGATGGGTGAGGGAGATGGAAGCGGTACTCGAGATCAGCGAGTGCCGGGAGTATCAGAAGGTGATGTTTGCCACCCACTCCTTTACTGACTCAGCACTATGTTGGTGGGACAACATATTCCAAGCCGAGGGTAGCAGGGCCATTGGAAAAATGAAGTGGTCCGAGCTGAAAAAGATGGTGATCGAGGAGTTCAGTCCTCGTAGAGAGATGGATAAAGTTGAGAGAGAGTTCCTGCAGTTGGAGGCGGGGACGATGACCATAGAACAAGATTTGAGCTTGGAGATCTCATAAAAGATCTAGACAACTACTCTACTGGAGACTTTACCATTGATGATGAGTTTTGGGATTTTGTTAGAGACCCAAGAGCTCCAGTAGAACACTTAGTGGTGATTCCTCAAACTCTAGTGCCCTTGAAAAGAGAGATGAGCTTGCAGATTGTTCATGCAGTCACCCTGTTTGATAAGCAAAAAGAGCTCATCAAATGACTAAGTGAAGAGCTGAAAGAAAGGAATGAAGCTACTGAAAAGCAAGCTAAAAAATCAAGTACAATAACAGCTGAAACATCTGTGCCATCCTCATCCAGACCATTTATGCATACCTACTCAAGAAAGAGGAAGTACATGTCTGAGAAGGCCATGGGAAAAAGGCCTGTAGAGGAAGAAGAGCCTGTAAAGAAGAAGCAGAAAGATGATCCAAGGAGTTTAGCTACAATAGCTAAATTTCTTGAGGAGCATGAGAAGGCTGTGGCACAACTAAAAGAGATCATTGATATTATTGACTTGGCAGAAAGAGAGATTGAAGGAGGATACCAGGTTGATGAACCTGTGGTAAAAGATAGTCCTATGAAGGTTGAAACCTTTGTTGAGGAGATGGTTGAAAAGGCTCAAACCGATGACTTGATGATTAATGCAATGTTTCTAATCAATCACGGTTATGATGCCGATGAGTTGTTTGGGATGACCTATGAGTCCATGGTAGAAGAAGTGAGAAAGATGAACCAACTTCTTGACCCAACCCATGTGACTGAGTATGAGAGAAGATCAGTCAAATCTCCTATCACATTCACCACCCCAACCACAAAACAGATTGAAACCTCTCAAGCTTCTTGTTCTGATCCCTACACCATGACTGACAGGGAAATGAAGAATTATCTTTCCAAGCAAGGATATACAAAGAGAAAACTGGGAAACATGAAGACTAATTCTCTTAGAGCTGCAATCCTCCATATGACCAATGAAAAGAAAGACAGATTGAAGAAGTTGGAAGAAGAGGTTGTAGGAAGAAGACCCAGAACAAGACTCACAGCTCAAGACATTCAGCTCACCCATCAAGATCATGATGTCTTGGCACCCATACTTAACAGAAATCCTGAATGGTTTACTGAACCCTCTCAATTGAAGCTTCAAGAAGGGTTAGCCATTTCAAAGATGATTCAGGGTGTGTCGGCTCCAGAGGATAAAACAAATGTAAAAATCATTGCCTGGAAATATGATAGTGACTGGAATATGTTTATGATCAAAAGGATCTCAGGGTTAGTACAATTCTTCACAGAGTACTTTGCTCTTATGAACACCCTACAAATTCATTATCTAAAAGATCTTGCTGAGCTTAAGTTGATCAATCATCAAGTAATGTACAGGGGATATGAGTTTGAAGAAATTCTAAGGATTTTCAAAAGAACAAAGAACTTTTGCTCATTGAAAGCAGCCTGTTTAAGGAAATAAAAAAGTTTCCAAAATCCCCTGGACAATAAAAAGAAAACAAAAAGGGCGGAAGAGTTGGTATTTCCTGAGTTGAATGTAAAATCAACTGAATCACTAAAAAGAAAGATGGTAGCTAGCACCCAAACTTCCATCCCAATCTCAAATGTCTACTATGATGAAAAGACATATGAGTTGGTGATTGAAAGGAAGTGGAGAGGAAAAGAAAGGGTAGAAATCAGACCTTTTAGTGGTTTTGAAGTAAGACTACTTGATGAGTCTTACATCCACTACATCTTTTCAAGGTACTTCAGGGAAATAGCCAACAAGATGGGAGAAGCAGATATGTATTTATTCCTAAAGTGCATCAAAATCTTGAAGATGGTTTATGACCGAATCAGGCATAAGAGAGAACAGAGGAAGAAGAAGAAGACACCTCTCAATTTGGGTAGTATTGTGAAACTTGAGGTAGATGCTGATGGAACACTCTTGATTCACAAAGATGGGTTATCCACTGTTGGTGTGTCGGAACCCATATCTCTGAAGAAGATGCCCATTGAAGCAATTCACACCATAAGCCAAATGACTATTCATGTACTGAGTAGAGACAAGATGAACGAGGCTAGAGACTTCTCCAACATGATCAAGTCCATCCTGAATCCATCTCTCCCAAACCCAGGCACAGCTCCATTATCACCAGTCTAAGCACCTGCTGAAGACCCATCAGAATCTTTACAACCTCATCCACCATCAAAACCTTGAAGTATATAGGATGTATAATCCGTAGGGGGGTGACCAAGAAACAAATACGGACAAGTGTTTGTTCTTCCGCATAAATAAATGCGGATAGCTAAAAAAATGTTGCAAGTATTTGTTCATCCGTATTGGTTAATACGGATGCTTTAGGACAAATGCTGATAAGTGTTTGGTCATCCGTATTAGTTAATGTTGATGACCAAACACTTAATGTTGATGAAGAATAAAAAAATGTTGATGAAGCCAAGGCATCCGCATTAGTTAATACGGATGTTCAACAACTAATGCGGCTTAAGACCTTTTGTACTTAGACTAGTATTTTGTATAGATGTCAGGGTAGTTTAGTCATTTTATACAGGCTTTATGTCAGCCTATAAATAGAATAGAATATCCATCATATGTACGTTTTTCACTCACAAAGATACCTAGTACCCAAGTTATGAGGTTCTGTGGTTGCATTTTCACTGTTCTTGAAAACCCTAGAACCCATTGTAACTTGTTTGTTCTACAATCAATATACACGCATTTATGAGTACATTTACAGCATTAAATGTTCTTTGATTCATTATTTCCGCTACTTAATCACTGACTCAACACCATATTCGATCCTTGTTGACTTCACATCAACAGAGAATATCATTCTCGGACCCAGTCATAATACTTTGCTCTGATTGAACTAGTCATATCACTCTCTGATGTCGACATCAAACAACTGCAGAGCTTACCAATCATCAGCTATCCAATACACCCAAGGGGAAGAGATTTCTCAGGTATGGTTGGTAAGTTGCTGTCAAAGTTTAAGGATGATGTACTCAAAGAAGCAAAAAGAGAAGACGATGAGCATATGAAAAGAAAAGAAAGGCAAAGAAGACCACAGGCTAGCTCCTCACACACTATAGAAGATGAGTTCTTGATCAGGGTTGGGCATGCAAACAAAAGAACTACACCTATAAAGAGATTTGAGGGAAACCAGTTCACTCATCGTATCACACATTGGGGATATGTTAAGAGATCTACTTAAAAGAACTACAGATGGGATGGAGACATCAAGCATAAGGAATTTTGATCCACTAAAAATCAAGCTCCTGTATTCTAGCTACACAACCTATCTGTATGATAAATTCTTCTCAAAGCTCAACAATCAACTGGCATAAAACGACCTATGCCTATATGTGCATATGATTCAAGTAATAGACAAGTTGAATGCCACAACCAGTAAAAGAAGAAAATATGAGGCAGGCCAGCTCATGGGATCTGAATTCCCTTTTATTATAGAGTTAAGAATCTCTGAAGAGGATGAGTTGGAGGTTGTCAACAACAGTGTTGTTTCAACACTAACAACTGAAGAAGACATCCTTGGAATCAAGTATGATACCCTGAATAAGATGAGCAGAATGGAGATCAAGTACAAGTATGATGATCAAAAGGATGCAGTATCATACTTCAATAAAAAGATGGTGTCGAGAGTTAAAGAGATACAAAACCTGAGGCTTAGTTTGTTGAAACAATCATTGTAATATCTTTTGTAACCTTTCATCATATATATGCAATATGTGTATATAGGTTAACCCAAATATTTTGTGTTGCTTTATATGTATGTTGTAGGAAAATCATTAGTATTAGTTATTCAAGAAACCATTGGAAACATCTACGGATGAACAAAATGTTCCTTCGTAGATCCTCTGGAACAAATCAAGTACTCAATAGAACTCTTGTAGAAGCTTTACAAGATCAGCCTTCAAGTACATGCAACTCCCAAAGAAGACTGACGTCCTATGGAAGACAAGTGCCCCTGCGGAAGAGGAAATCTCCTGCAGAAGACAAGTGTTCCTACGGAAGAGCAAAAATTCATGTGGAAGAACAATAATTCCTGCTGAAGAAAAAGTAGTTGTGAAAGATCAACTTGATGTACTTCCAAGTACATCAAGTCAACAGAAAACTCTAAAGTAAAAAGTCAACATCTACAGATGACTTATACTTTAGTCGGAGAATGTCGCATGAGAATATTCTCTGAGTAACTACCTTACCCCGATAAGGAAGTTATAGTTTCCAAATCAGTAAACCCTAATCCTATAAATACAAGGCTTAGGTACACAATTAAGTACCTCAATTGCAATCAAACCCTAGCACCCGTAATCGTCTTCACAACAATTCATACACATCAATATAGCATTAGAACCCTAGCAATAGCAAGCTCATTCATTGATTATTATAAACATTAGTCAATAATTAATAAAAAACATTTGATATATTTATGTATGTTCTTTAATTGTTCTTCAATTGTTCTTTGTTAGTTTAAGTATTGAGTTTTTTCTTCACGACATATATTTGTTAGTTTATTCATATTTATTCAATTAAACAAACAACAAAACGACCGTAATTCCGCGATCATTGTTTTGTTAATTACTAAGCTGATAATTCCCTGTACGATCCTTGGATTAACACAGCTCAGAGGCATAGAACCCAAATGAATGAGCTTGAAATATAGGAGGAAATGGTGGTGCTGAAAGTGATCACGAATTTTTTGATGCGGAAACCAGGTCCATGGAAGACAACATTAATGATGTCACACACTCATTGGATCAAGCCTCTCTTGATAGGTGTGCTGATGTGATGGATGACTCTTAATTGCTAGATCTAAACTTGACAAATTTGAATTTGTAAATCAACTAGTTATGATTCCAGAACTCATGATCCATAAGTCACACTCCACCACAAAAAGCATTCAAGATGTTGACACAGGGGTGAGGCCAAGGGGACAAACCCATGCCAAAAATGCTTGTCTATGCTGTTATTTCTTTTCCCATATAAAGCCAAAGAAGGTTGGTGAGGCTTTGAAGGAAGGAAGTTGGATTAAAGCAATGCAGCTGGAGCTGCTTCAATTCAAAAGGCAAAAGGTTGGGAACCTATGTCCTGTTTGTCAAGGAAAGACTACTGTAGGAACCAAATAGGTGTTTAGGAACAATAAGGATGATATAGGACTTGTCATCAAGAACAAGGGTAGACTAGTTTTTCAAGGGTATATATAAGAAGAAGGGATAGACTAAACATATGTTTTTGCTCCGGTGACAAAACTTGAAGTTGTTAGAATATTTCTTGCTATTGCTTTATTAAAGGATTTCAAGGTCTACCAACTTCATATCAAGTGTGCATTTCTGTATGGGGTGATAGATGAGGAAATGTATGTCAAACAGCCACCTAGCTTTGCAGACACAAATCATCCTGATTATGACTGCAAGCTTGATAAAGCTCCTTGTGGGCTGCACCAAGCTCCAAGGAAGTGGTATGAGACACTATCTCAGTATCTCTAGCACCATGGTTATAAGAGAGGTACAATAGATGGAACACTCTTCGTCAAAGGAACATGGAATGACTTGATGTTGGTTCAAGTTTTTGTAGATGACATTATCTTTGGGTCAACTAATCCAAAGCTCTATAAAGACTTTGAAGCTGATGAAGAATAGATTTGAAATGAGTGCCATAGGGGAACTCAATTTCATTCTAGGAATTCAAGAAAAGCAGGTTGACAATGGCATCTTCATAATCCAGTCAAAGTACGCACAAGACATACTTACGAGATTGAACATGACTGAATGTAAGGTTGCAATGACACCCATAGCAAGAAACCACTCCGTTGGACCTGATCTCTAGTAGGAGGGTGTAGATAAACATCTCTATAGAGCTATGATTGGGTCTCTTTTACACCTCACATCTAGCAGGCTTAATATTATGTTTGCTACATGTATATGTGCAAGATATCAAGCCAAACCCAGGATCATACATCTGGTTGCTGTCAAGAGAATTCATAGATATCTCACAGGTGCTCCTAAACTAGCCCTTTGGTATCCAAAGAATTCTGACTTCAATATGTATGCCTATACAGATAGTGACTTGGTGGCTGCAACATGACTGCAAAATCTAAATCTGGGGAATGTCAATTCCTTGGTGGAAGGATAGTCTCATGGCAATGCAAGAAACAATCTTATGTGTTTGTATCAATTGCTGAAGCTGAATATATTGCTGCTGCTAGTTGTTGTGCTCAAGTGCTTTCAATTCAGAATCAAATGCTGGACTATGGATTCATCTTCAAGGAGACTCCAATCCATATACACAACAATAGTGCTATCTCTATCACAAAGAATCCTGTGCAACACTTAAGGACAAAACATATCAACATCAACTATCATTTAATTAGAGATAATTTTGAAAAGGGATTGATAAAGCTAGACAAAGTTAACACAAATGAACAATATGCTGATCTATTCACAAAGATGTAAATATCTTGTACGAGCTATTGGAATGATTAGATTTGACTAGATTTTCTTAAAACTTAACTCAACACTATTTCTAAAATATGTGTGTCCTAAGTTGTCTACATCATCACATGCATAAGTCCAATTTAATTTGGAAGAAAATTTTTCAAATGATACTCCTTAGAATTTTGGGATATTTTAGACACATTTTATCTCGGAAGGTATTAACATGTCTTCGGAAGAACATTAAGTCTTTAAATCAGAAACTACTTATAAGAAATTTACATCTGTAAGAAATTATGATATATCTTCTTGAGCTTAAATAAGCTTCTAAGTACTTATATATTTTTGAAGGACAATTTTCTTCCGAAAGCCATTAAGCCTCGGAAGATTTATTTTCTTATGAATAAAACTTCTAAGTCTTAATCTCTTCCAAAACCAAATATGTCTCAGAACTAAAAATACTCTTAAGTATTCTTTTTGAAGCAAATTTCCATAAAGCTCAAGAATATCTTCCGATGTCATATTGTCTTTGGAAGTTTTTATAAAACTTTTGAAGACAAATTACCTTCGGAAGATTTTCGACTTCCAAGAAATCTACATTTTTTGGGACCTTTTTCAAAGGTGGGACCGACATCCAGATTTCAAAGTTTATTCTTTTACATAATCTCAAATCAATTTCATATGTATACACTCAATGGTTCCTCCTCTTCACTATCTTCTTCATCAGCAAAATTCTCTAACCTGTTAGGACCGTGTACGTACGGAGTACTAACTGATTATGCGCGTATACCAACTCAAATAGTGCGGAATCCTATTTGATTGGCGATCCAATCAGTGAGAACGACAATCTGATCAATCCTACGATGAAACAAACGTTAAGAGCGAACGAGAATTGATCAGAGACTAACTATGAAGTTGGAACAGGTTTTCTTGAGCCTCTGGACGACTAGGATACGAGTATATGCGTAGGTATTCGAAATCTTTTGTTTTTGCATGAATTAAGTGGTATTTATAGGTTTGGAGTCTTCATTCATGCGACTGAACCATCAGCATAGTTCAGTCGTGCGACTGAAGCATGCGGTTGATCCATCCGTACGACTGAAGGTCCGGTCATGCGACTGAGTCAATCACATGTCACAATCGTGCGATTGATCCAGTTTCCTGGTTCAGTCGTGTGACTGGTCCATTAGCATAAAGTGTTCATGCGTATGGTCCATTAGCATGGTCCATTCGCATGAATTCTTCATATGGTTAAGTTTAAGCATGTTTCTCAACCATATCTGACTAAGAATTATGCAAACAACTACAAACCTATATAGTTAGTTCAATATACGTTATCACACAATAAACAATGAAATATTAAACATTATAAGCATCAACCACATATTGTATTTTATTCGTACCTATTCAGTTACAAATATGTAAGACATGAAAGACATTTTACATTAAGCTCCTAAACTAGGTACACATGTATCAACATAACCTAAATTCACCCACAAACTACCTTTGTTCTTATCTTCCTTCACCACAAAGTTACCTCCAAAATGGCCAACCCTGATCAAAGAAACCGACCAGATTTTTCCATGCACTTACACATGCAACACAATTAGGTTGCTCTGTTGAACTCTGAGAAAGATCCTGGTTTCTCAAAGGTTTGTAGATTCTTAACTCTATCCAACTACTTACCTCCCTCACCATAGATTCTCCACTATATGAGGATCAACTATTGGAGTTCTGGAGGACCTACTAAGAGCTCACCATGGATGGGGAGAAGCCATTGTCTGCCACATTACAGGGGAGGACAACCTTCCTCACTCCAGCATCTATAAACACACATCTTAGGATGGATGATGTAGAAGGTGATTTGTACTTCCCAAAATCTATTGTCAACCACTACTTCAGGAAGATGGGCTATGCAGGTGATTACTCTATAAGAACCTTCAAGTAAGGGAAGGTCTCCTACCAGTAAAAGTACCTCCTCCATGTTTTCATTCATAATTTATCTAACAAACATGGAGGATGGGACCGAATTCCTGAAGACCTTTCCTATATAGTCAATGGGATGGTTCAGGGGGGTCAAGTTCAAGTATTCTTACCTGCATACTTGGATTCTTTATAATATTACATGTACCCTAGATATGTCCAGCACATTCGTAACTGTGAACTTGGCTCACAGTTAAGGGGAACAGGTAATGTTCTAAAAATGGGATAGATGACGCCTGACATCTTTAAGACTATGAAAAAGCCTATTGTGGACTTTTTAAGGGTAGAAGCATCCCATGTCCTTAAAATGTTAAAGTTCATTGCTCAAGGTGATAACCTAGCAGCACAAGCTAGTGTTAAACCCACACCTAATACATCTCAACAACCCACACAGCCTAAAATAACCATCACCTACACATGAAAATCCAAACAACCCCTACACAAGCTACTCAACTTATACAGGACCCCATCCTCACCTATGCAAGAATAAGTGGAGACTAGAGCTCCCACTTCCCCTGAGGAGCAAACCACTCCCATCTCACCAAGGATTAGTGCTGAGGTTCCTCATATTCATCCTGATGAGCACACAACCCTAACATCCTTATGCCTTCACTCAGAGTGTTAAAACTCTAGTGAACAACTTTCAGTGAAGTTACCATCCATAGCCTTTAGATCTTAACCAACCCATTCCCTACCTGTAATTCTATGATGATATGAAAACATAGGATTCAGTGAGTATAATGAGTCTCTATCCACCTCCCTTGCTCAAGGAGACACGAGTACTCCTACATCACCCATAACTAGCCCACATTATCCACCCACTACTGAGGTAGATCTCCCTGAACAAGTTTTGGAGGTCCATATGGAAAAGGTTCTCAATTCAGGAAGTGACTACATCATTAAGACCTCAACCATGGCAACCCATCCCCTTGTCACTTTAACTAAAGCTATCATGGTGCAGGGGTAATCCAGCAGCCAAGAACAAATAGCTGGTGATGCGGAAGAAAACTTTTGTCCTAGTCTCTCATTGCCCCGTGATTCTTCTGATGAAGATGAGGGGAATATAAAACTAAAGGTGCAAAAACTGACTAAAACATGCACTTATTAGTTTCCAAGGTTAGCCACCTGGAATCTCAGGTGGCAACTTTGCAAGGAAAGGTCTATATTCAGCAACTTGAGATTTCTGATCTTAGAAGAACTCAACCAGGTTCACAAGAACCTGTGGATGTAGTGGACCTAACCTCCAGCTCACCTATAAAAGAGGGTGATGCTACCAAAAAGGGGGAGCAAGTCCTAGCAATCACAGAACCCGAGAGTTCTTCTCAGAGTATGGACATTAAGGATTCACCACCCTCACTTGCAATTTTCCATACTTAGCAACCACCTCAAGTCTACATTGATGTGGACTTACTTATACAAGATCTGTTTGAGAAGTGTATACCAAGGGCTATGCCTACCCATCTTATCACTCTGAGAATCCAATTATGGGATGGTGGTATGACCTGGATAGAAGAACCCTATAAATTTCTATAACTTAGTGGCAATAAGAAATCTTTAACTTCTCGAACCTAAGATTCTATGAGAACACCTATCCAATTGATCTTGCAAAAAGTGATGAAATAAGACTTGATCGTGACATGCAATAGGTTGTTTTCCTTGGATAATTTATAATAGTAGGTTGGGGTATAATGTAGCATGAAATCATGATAAATAGTGGATGGATCATTGTTTGGTTAATTTAAACGATTATGGCTGAAATATACGTCAAAATACATGCTAGAATAGGTATTTTCGTATGGAATAAAAGGAATTATTGAAATCTGGAACTAGGACTATAAAATG
>BJCO01391816.1:0-14352 GCA_018326465.1 Flaveria floridana | reverse complement strand
TGTCATGACACGTGGATCTTTGCATTTATTTTATCTCTATAAACTAACCAGGTGTTATGACGATCCCGTCCGTTACATCCTCGTGTTTCCGCTATAAGCGGGGGTGTGACATTCTTCATCCGCAAATATACCTAACCTAAATTCACCCACAAACTACCTTTGTTCTTATCTTTCTTCATCATAAAGCTACTCACAAATGGCCAACCTTATCCATGAAACCAACCTGATTTCTCCATGAAACTACACAGGCAACACAATCAGGTTGCTCTGTTAGCATCAAAGAAAGATCCTAATTTCTCAGATGTTTGTCGGTTCTTAGCACTATCAAACTACTTCACCTCCCTCACCATAGATCCTCCACTGTATGAAGACCAGCTCTTAGAGTTCTGGAGGACCTGCCAAGAGGTCATTATAGATGGGGAAAAATACTGTCTATTATGGATAGGGAAAAACCACTGTCTACCACAGTGTAGGGCAGGACAATTTTCATCACTCCAGCCACCATTAACACCCATCTCAGGCTGAATGATAAAGAAGGCAAATTGCCCTTCCCGAAATCTATTGTGAACCAGACTTTTAAGTAGATGGGCTATGAGGGTGATTACTTAGTAAGAACCTTCAAGAAAGGGAAGGTCTCCTCCCAATGGAAGTACCTCCTCTATGTTGTCGTCCACTTTCTATCAAACAAGCATGGAGGCTGCGATCAAATTCTAGAGGACCTTTCCAATATAGTCCATGGCATGGTTCAAGGGGTTTAGTTCAGGTACTCTCAATTTGTATATACAAATTTGTTTGCACACTTAGACTCCTTAGAATATTACATGTTCCATAGATATGTTCAACATATTCTTAACTGTGAACTGGGATCATGGTTAAAGGGAACAGGTAATGTTTTTAAAATGGGACAGATGAAGCCCGGCATCTTTAAAACAATAAGAAAGCCTACTGTGAGCTTCTCAGAGGTAGAAACAACCCTAGTCCCAAAAATGTTTGAGCTCATTGCTCAAGGTGATAATGTAACACCCAGAAATTTTTGTCAAATAAAGAAAGAAAAGAAATAAGAAATAAAAGAAACATATTTTGTAAGAAAGAAAATGAGGCCAAAGTGGAGGGGTGCAAAGTGTAAAAGGACAGAATCTTAATATTCTTTTGTTTAAAAGGTTGTATGGCTGCCCACACCACCTGCTATACTCCACTACTTGATGCTTTAGAGGGAGAAAGCAGCAAAGCTTCGGTTTTAGAGAGAGGAAGAAGCTTAATTCACAAATTAGTAAGTGTTTTTCAAGTTTTTGGTTCGGTTTTATGGGTTTTCAACCGTAAGACTGATTTTTACATGTTTCTATGTCTGTGCATCTGTTCGGATATGTATTCCTGACATGTTTTAGGTGTTAAGAGCTTTCGAAAAGTTCAAGTTGAGAGGATTTAGCTTGAAAGCAGGTAAGGTGAGTTTCTAGACCCCATGTTTTACTTGTTTTACAATGTTTGGGGCTAAAAATGCATGTAAATGATTTTTATAAAAAGTTATATGTATGACCGTATAAGTATATGTTTGTATGTTGGTAGTTTGTGATTGTACATGTTATGTTAGGGCTTAGAATGGTAGTGAGAGGCTTAAAACATGTTAAGATATTGTTTGGGACTGAAAAATATGTTAGAAACGTATGAAATGGTGTTCATGCACCCAAACAGGGCCCATGCGCCTGAATAATAGGCTTGAAAATCTAAGTATGAGATGATGCACCCAAACAGTAGCCCATGCGCCTAGTATTTGCCTTAGAAAAGTTTTAAGTAAGGAGATGTGCCTGAATAGTAGCTCATGCGCCTAGATTTTCCTTAGAATTTCTAAGTGTAAGTTCATGCGCCTGAACAATAGTTCATGCGCCTAAGTTTTTGGCTGAAACGCCTAAGTGTAGGTTCATGCGCCTAAATAGTACCCAGGCACCTGAAAGGCTCATGCGCCTAAGTAAGGAATGGCTAAGTATAGCTTCATGCTCCTGCATAGTTGAGAAACGCCCAAACAGGGCTGACGCGCCCAAATAGTCCTCATGCGCCCAATACTTAGAAACTTTTCTAACATTTTGAGGAAAAACATAATTTTAGGGTTTGACCCTAGTTTGACTTGTGGGCTGTTTTGGACTATTTTAGGCATGAATAAGTGAGAGTCTATGAATAGTATATGCATGATGTTATGATGAATGTATGATATGCATATGTGCATAAGTTGTTATCTTTTATTAGTTTTCAAAACGTATTTATATTGTAATATAATATACGTTATGTATTATGTTATTACTTTACGTAATATGATAAATGTATGAATGAACGTAAAGTATAACGTAATGAAGAGAAAGATAACAAAGATGAAAAGTGAATGTAACAAAAGAAAGGAAAGGCTTGCAAGTAGAAAGAAAGAAGGATTACAACTCTTTGAGAGCTGATAGCTCAAATGTGTGTTTTATAACATACGATTTTAACCCATGAGGGTTCACACACACGGGAATCAGTCTAGGTGACTAAACCCATAGTACGAAATGGGATCCTTGTCATTCGACCCCGGGTTTTGTGCCAATATATGATACGGCTTTGTGCCAGTTAGTAACGGGGCTTTGTGCCTAGAATGGTGGCTTTGGGCCACGGGCTTCGTGCCAATTAGCAGAGGAGCTTTGTGCTCGGAATGGCGGTTTCGAACCGCGATAGGGGAGAAGCCTGACAGGATCTAGAATTAGTACGAGACGAGCAAGATGATAAAGTATGAAATGAAAGAAATGATAAAGTACGAAATGAATGTTAACGAAAGATAGAGATAAAGTACAAGACGAATGTTAACGAAAGATAAGGATAAAGTATGAAACGAGTAATAATGAATGAAATTATAAAGTACAAAACGAACGAACACATATGATAACAAATGAACATGTGTGATAGTAAGGAAAGTGTTTTATGAAAAAGAGTATTTTTATATATGAAACGTGTAAAGTATTTTGATACTTATAAAACTAAAACTCATTCAGCAATGCTGACTTTTATGCATTTTTAGTTGGCAGGTAGAAGTTGCTGAGGATGGCACGCAGGGAGGCTACTTGGCAGGGCAAGACTAGCATCCATTCATGCATGTTATTATTGTTGTTTTATAATGCAATCGGTGAAAGTTTCTTTTGTAGTTGAATAGTGTTGTATTGCATAACAATAGTAATAATAAAATGAATGGTTTTTGTTAATAACTTCCGTTGTGATATTTTATGAAATGTATAATAATATGTATGTTTAGTGCTATGAATGACCAACTGTGAGGTGCCCGTGAACGGGGCCTTACAAGTTGGTATCAGAGCCAAAGTTTAAGTGAATTGGGTAAATATTTTCTAAACCTAATCTTAAACTGAGAATGGGACTAAAAGAAAGGGATGTCAGCCTAAGTAGCTACGTGTCATCAGGTATTTCTTTTCTTAAAGTTAATTGAAGTTACGTGCATGTGCTATTTGATTTTGTGTTTATAATAGATTTAGATACTGATGTAGTCAGGATAGGAAATGCTTGGGGTGTGAAGAGTAAAGTAAGTGGCTAATCATAACTGGCCACTATAATTAGGGACTTATTATACTTAACATAAACTGAGTTGTTCCTTGAATGACCGTGTTAGTGATTAAATCTTATAGTGATTAGAGAATGGCTGGAGGTAGATCATCTAAGGCCTGGAGTACAGGGAGGACGTGGTGTTGAACCGCGTGTCAATAGAAACTAGGCTAAGACTGCTGAGAGGGCCCGTGAAGAGCCCGAGGTGCATCACCAGGAGGGTGGTGATGAGAGTGCAAACTTAAGGGCCTCAGTGAAAGAGGCGGTGGTAGAGGAAGTGCATCAAGTCATGCAGACGATTCTGCCATCTGTAGTGACTGAAGTGATTAAAGATGTAAGGGAGGAAGAGAAGAAAGAGAGAAGTAGGACCACAGGAAGAGAAGAGAGGGAACGATCAGAGACCGAGACGATTGTCTCGAGTGAGGAGGGGGAGGAAGAAGCGGTGCAGGAAGCTGCACGTGGTTCTAACTATGGGGCATTTCAGAGGTGCAAGCCCCCAACATTCGATGGAAATAGCACTCCTGTTGCGGCCCACCGATGGGTGAGAGAAATGGAGGTGGTACTTGATATTAGCGAGTGTTGATAAGATCAAAAAGTGAAGTTTTCTACCCACTCGTTCGTGGATACGGCCTTATGTTGGTGGGACAATATTGTCCAGGCTAAGGGTAGCAGGGCCATTAGCAAGATGAGGTGGTCAGAGTTGAAGAAGCTGGTGATTGAGGAATTCTGTCCTTACCGGAAACTCAACAAGACAGAGAGGGAGTTCCAGCAGCTAGAAGCTGGTACCATGACACACCAGCTATACACCACCAAATTTAATGAGATGGCAAGGTTGGTCCCGGATCAGGTGACGCCGGTGTCAAGAAAGATCAAGAAGTACGTCCAGGGATTGCGATCTGACGTCCACAGACATTTAATCGCTGCCTGGTCGGGTACCATTCGATTGGTGTGGACCTGGCGGGTAGGTTGTATGATGAGCGGGAAGTGGCGGTAGTCGAGGTGAAGAAGACGGGTGATGGTGATAAGAGCTGGGGAAAGAAGAGGTTTGGACAAGGTGGTTTCACTCCAAACAACAAGAGGAGGAAAGTGGATGACCGAAGGATGGTGTCCTCAAGTTTGGGGATGAAGAAGTGTGGTAAATGTGGAAGAGAGCACGTTGGTGAGTGCAAGTGGGGGATGAATGTGTGCTTCAAATTTGGGAAGCCTGGTCATGTGGCGAAGGTATGTGGACTTATACGGTGTTATAACTGGGATGAGGAAGGCCACGTGAGTAGGGATTGTAAGAAGCCAAGGGCTGAGAGTTCTGGGGCGAAGAAGAAGCCAGAGGAAGGGGGACAGAGGGAAACTGCTAGAGCCTTCACGATGACTCGAGAAGAGCCCAGAGAGGATCCTGATGTCGTGTCAGGTATGTTTCTAGTAAACCAAACTCTTGCCTCTGTGTTATTTGATTCTGGTGCAATAGAAGTTTTATTTCTACTGCTTTCTGTGATAAGTTATCTGTTAGTAGTAGAAGTATTAATGAGCCATTTGATATAGAAACTGCTATTGGTAGGTACACTAGAATTACTGATATGGTAGAGGACTGTGTCATAGAATTAAAAGGTCATAGGTTTCCTGCTAAGTTACATGTGATGCCCCTATGTGGATTTGATGTAGTGTTAGGGATGGATTGGTTAGCAACCTATAAGGCAAACATCGTGTGTCGTAAGAAGATGATTCGATTGGTTGCGCCCGATGGAAGTTTAGTAACGGTCTACGGTGATCGTGTCACTATGGTTCCAAAGGTGATATCGATGGTGGTGGCGGAAAAATGCATGCAACGTGGATGTAGTGCCTATCTGGCCTACGTGAAAGATATGGGTGTGTCGGTACCACAACTGCCCGATGTGCCAGTGGTATTTGACTTTCTGTAGTTCCCAGAAGACTTGCCAGGTATGCCACTTGACTGTGAGATCGAGTTTCAGATTGATTTGATACCCGGTGCTCAACCCGTTTCCAAAGCACCGTATCGATTAGCTCCTACCGAGATGATGGAACTAATGGATCAACTACAGGAGTTGATGGAAAGGGTTCATTCGACCGAGCATCTCTCCTTGGGGTGCTCCGGTATTGTTCGTAAAGAAGAAGGATGGTAGTATGCGAATGTGTATTGACTACCGAGAGCTGAATAAGCTGACAGTAAAGAATCGGTATCCGTTACCGAGGATTGATGACTTGTTTGATCAGATTCAATGTGCCAGTTGGTTCTCGAGGATAGATCTTCGATCTGGTTACCATCAATTGAAGGTGAAGGAGCGGGACATTCCTAAGACAGCTTTTCGCACGTGTTATGGACACTACGAGTTTCTCGTGATGTCTTTTGGTTTGACTAACATGCCAACTGCCTTTATGCATTTAATGAACCGAGTGTGTCGGCCTATGTTAGATAAATCAGTGATTGTGTTTATTGATGATATCCTGATTTATTCAAAGAGCTAGGAAGAACATGCCGGCCACATACGCGAGGCATTGGAGACATTTAGAAGAGAAAAGTTATATGCTAAATTCTCTAACAGTGCTTTCTGGTTACGCGAGGTGCAATTTTTGGGTCACGTGGTAAATGCCGAAGGGATTATGGTAGACCCGGCGAAGGTTGAGGCGGTGATGTAGTGGAAATCTCCAAAGACGCCATCCGAGATCCGTAGTTTCTTAGGTTTGGCGGGTTATTATAGGAGGTTCATCTAGGACTTTTCTAAGATAGTCTCACCTATGACTAAATTGACTCGCAAGGATGTTAAATTTGTGTGGGGTTGAGAACAGGAGTGTGCTTT
This sequence comes from Flaveria floridana, assembly GCA_018326465.1. Lineage (NCBI taxonomy): Eukaryota > Viridiplantae > Streptophyta > Magnoliopsida > Asterales > Asteraceae > Flaveria > Flaveria floridana. The sequence goes on along the minus strand of BJCO01391816.1, from coordinate 7,972 downwards.
TGAGGAGTTAAAGACGAGATTGACTCAAGCTCCCGTCTTGACATTACCCGAGGGGAGTGAAGACTTAGTGGTGTATTCAGATGCATCTTATTCGGGACTAGGTTGTGTGTTAATGAAACGGGGAAGAGTGATAGCCTATGCATCCCGACAGCTAAAAACCGATGAAGTCAACAACCCTACTCATGATTTGGAGTTAGCGGCTGTGGTCTTTGCATTGGAGATTTGGAGGCACTACCTGTATGGGACGAAGTGCACAATCTTCACAGATCACAAGAGCTTAAAGTATTTCTTTGAGCAAAAGGATCTCAACATGAGGCAGAGGAGATGGTTAGAGCTCATCAACGATTATGATTGTGAGATCCATTACCATCTGGGTAAGGCCAACGTCATGGCCGATGCTTTTAGCAAAAAGGAGAGACCCGAGCCGATTAGGGTGAAGGCTTATCAGTTGGTTATGATCGCTGATGTGATGACCCAGGTGAAACAATTCCAAGATGAGGCGTTGAAAGAAGATCGCCTAAATTCCAAACGAATAAGAGGTTTAGTCACAGAATTGGGTGAAAACACTCTCGGTGTTAGGACTCGAAATGGACGGATATGGATCCCTTGTTACGGCGATCTACGGGGACGAATTATGGATGAGGCTCATAAGACTCGATACTCGATTCATCCCGGTGCCACAAAGATGTATCAGGATATTAAGAAAGACTATTGGTGGCCGGGTATGAAGTGTGATATGGTAGAGTACGTGAGCGAGTGCCTTACTTGTTTACAAGTGAAGGCAGAACATCAAAAGCCATACGAGAAGATCCAACCGTTGGATATACCTGAGTGGAAGTGGGAGCACATCACCATGGATATTATTACTAAGCTACCTCGTACGGCGAGGGGGTGCGATACCATATGGGTGATCGTGGATCGACTGACGAAGAGTGCTCACTTCCTACCGATACGCGAGACGTATTCTTCTGAGAGATTTGCGGATCTGTTCATTGAAGATATTATAGCTCGTCGTGGTGTGTTGGTGTCTAACATGTCAGATCGTGACACCCGGTTTACATCAAAGTTTTAGAAGAGATTCCATGATGCGATGGAGACGAGACTACACATTAGCACAGCTTATCATCCTCAGACGGACGGTCAGTCTGAGAGGACGATCCAGACGCTTGAAGATATGCTTCGGGCATGTGTAATCGATTTCGGAGGAAGTTGGGATGATCAGTTACTGTTAGCTGAATTCTCGTACAATAATAGTTATCATGCCAGTATTGGTATGCCACCTTACGAGATGCTATGCGGTAGAAGGTGTAGGACACGCGTATGTTGGGGTGATATTGGATAGAAAGATTTGGGAAGCCTTGAGGTGATCGAGGCTACCACTGAGAAGTTAGAAAGAATCAAAACCTTTATGAAGGCGGAGAAAGATAGACAAAAGTCGTACGCTGATAGGAGGCGAAGGCCGTTGAATTCAAGGTGGGAGACCGGGTTATGTTGAAGGTCTCACCTTGGAAAGGAATCATTCGGTTTTGAGAAAAGGGTAAGCTAAGCTCGAGGTACATAGGACCTTTCCAAATCATCACACGAGTAGGAGAGGTGGCCTGTCGGTTAGAATAGCCTGACGAGTTAAGTGAAATCCATCTGACATTCCATGTATCTCATCTGAGAAAGTGCTTAGCCGATGAAAATATGATTGTACCACTGGATGATATTGAAGTAGATGAACGAATCAATTATGTAGAGCAGCCAGTGGCAATCATTTATCAGAATGAGAAGAGACTGAGGAATAAAGTGGTTCCACTAGTGCGAGTGCAGTGGAAGCACAGAAAGGGTTCCGAGTCTACGTGGGAGACTGAGGAGGAAACGAGACAACATTACCCACAGTTATTCAAAGAGTGACAAGTTTCGTGGATGAAACCTCTTTAAGTGGGGTGGACTTTTAACACCAGAAAAATTTTGTCAAAATAAAGAAAGAAAAGAAATGAGAAATAAAAGAAACATATTTTGTAAGAAAGAAAATGAGGCCAAAGTGGAGGGGTGCAAAGTGTAAAAGGACAAAATTTTATTATTATTTTGTTTAGAAGGTGGTATGGCCACCCACACTACCTGTTACACTCCACTGCTCGATGCTTTAGAGAAAGAAAGCAGCAAAGCTTCGGTTTTAGAGAGAGGAAGAAGCTGAATTTGCAAATTGGTAAGTGTTTTTCATGTTTTTGTTCGGTTTTATGGGTTTTCAACCGTAAGACTGATTTTTACATGTTTCTATGTGTGTGCATGTGTTCGGATATGTATTCTTGACATGTTTTAGGTGTTAAGAGCTTTCAAAAAGTTCAAGTTGAGAGGATTTAGCTTGAAACCAGCTAAGGTGAGTTTCTAGACCCCATGTTTTACTTGTTTTACAATTTCTGGTGCTAAAAATGCATGTAAACGGTATTTATAAAAAGTTACATGTATGACCGTATGAGTATATGTTTGTATGTTGGTAGTTTGTGGTTGTACATGTTATGTTAGGGCTTAGAATGGTAGTGAAAGGCTTAGAACATGTTAAGACATTATTTGGGATGGAAAAATATGTTAGAAATGTATGAAATGGTGTTCATGCGCCCAAACAGGGCCCATGCGCCTGAATAATAGGCTTGAAAATCTAAGTATGAGATGATGCACCCAAACAGTATCTCATGCGCCTAGTATTTGTCTTAGAAAAGTTTTAAGTAAGGAGATGCGCCTGAATAGTAGCTCATGCGCCTAGATTTGCCTTAGAATTTCTAAGTGTAAGTTCATAAGCCTGAATAGTAGTTCATGCGCCTAAGTTTTTGGCTGAAACGCCTAAGTGTATGTTCATGCATAAATAGTGCCCAGACACCTGAAAGGCTCATGCGCCTAAGTAAGGAATGGCTAAGTATAGCTTCATGCGCCTTCATAGTTAAGAAACGCCCAAACAAGGCTGATGCGCCCAAATAGTCCTCATGCGCCCAACACTTGGAAAATTTTCTAACATTTTGAGAAAAAAGAGAATTTTAGGGTTTGACCCTAGTTTGACTTGTGGGTTGTTTGGAACTATTTTAGGCATGAATAAATGAGAGTCTATGAATAGTATATGCATGATGTTATGATGAATGTATGATATGCATATGTGTATAAGTTGTTATCTTTTATTAGTTTTCAAAACGTATTTATATTGTAATATAATATACGTTAAGTGTTATGTTATTACTTTACGTAGTATGATGAATGTGTGAATGAAGGTAAAGTATAACGTAATGAAGAGAAAGATGACAAAGATGAAAAGTGAACGTAACAAAAGAAAGAAAAGGCTTGCAAGTAGAAAGAAAGAAGGATTACAACTCTTTGAGAGCTGATAGCTCAACTGTGTGTTTAATAACGTGCGATTTTAACCCGTGAGGGTTCACACACAGGGGGATCAGTCTAAGTGACTGAACCCATAGTACGAAACGGGATCCTTGTGATTCGACCTCGGGCTTTGTGCCAATATATGATATGGCTTTGTGCCAGTTAGTAACGGGGCTTTGTGCTTAGAATGGTGGCTTCGGGCCACGGGCTTCGTGCCAATTAGCAGAGGAGCTTTGTGCTCGGAATGGCGGTTTCGAACCGAGATAGGGGAAAAGCCTGACAGGATATAGAATTAGTACAAGACGAGCGAGATGATAAAGTATGAAACGAAAGAAGTGATGAAGAACGAAATGAACGTTAACGAAAGATAGAGATAAAGTACGAGACGAACGTTAATAAAAGATAAGGATAAAGTACGAAACGAGTAATAATGAATAAAATGATAAAGTACGAAACGAACGAACACATACGATAACGAATGAACATGTGTGATAGTAAGGAAAGTGTTTTATGGAAAAGCGTATTTTTACGTCTGAAACGTGTAATGTATTTTGATACTTATAAAACTAGAACTCACTCAGCAACGCTGACTTTTATGCATTTTTAGTTGGCAGGTAGAAGTTGCTGAGGATGGCACGCAGAGAGGCTACTTGGCAGATCAAGACCGGCATCCATTCACGCATGTTATTATTGTTGTTTTGTAATGCAATCAATGAAAATTTCTTTTGTAGTTGAACAGTGTTGTATTGCATAACAACAGTAATTATTAATAAAATGAATGGTTTTTGTTAATGACTTCCGCTGTGATATTTTATAAAATGTATAATAATATATATGTTTAATGCTATGAATGACTAACTGTGAGGTGCCCGGGAACGGGGCCTTACCAATAACTTGGCAACCCAAGCCAATGTTGAACCCACACTTTTCATATCTGAACCACCCACACACCCACAAATCACCCTCACCTACTTAAGAAGATCCAAATGAACCCCTGTATAAACTACTCAGTTTGTGCAGGCCCCATATACTCACCCACATAGGAAGAAGTGGATACTAGTGCTCCCACTTCTCTTGAGGAGCAAACCACTCCCATCACTTTATTGATCAGTGCTAAGGTTCGTCATGCTCAGCTTGATGAGTTCACAACCCCAACAGTCTCAAGCCTTCACTCAGAGTGTCAAAAATCTAGTGAACAATCTTCAAGGGAAATCTACCATCCCCAGCCTCTTGATCTTAACTAACCAATTCCCAACCTTGAATTCTATGATGATAAAGACATGGGATTCAGTGAGTACCATGAGTCTCTCTACTCCACCCCTACTCAAGGAGAGATGAGTGCTCCTGACTCACCTATGTCTAGCCCACATCATCCACCCACAACTGAGGTTGATCTTCCTAAACCTATTTAGGAGGTTCAAGTGGAAGAGGCTCTCACTTCTGCAAGTGATTACATCTTTAAGACCTCAACCATGGCAACCCAGCCCATTGGCACTTCAACTGAAGTTGTCATGGTGCAAGAAATCTAGCAGCAAAGAACTTAGTGTTGGTGATGAGGAAGAAGATTTTGGTCCTATTCTCTAACCCCCAATATGGAAAAAATTGACTAAAACTTGAACCTTTTTAGTCTCAAAGATCAGTCACCTAGAATCTCAGGTGGCTACCTTGCAAAAGAGGGTCAGCGTCCAGCAACTTAAGATCACCGATCTTAAGGGCAAGCTAGCTAAGAGACCACTCAGGAGAACTCAACCACGGCCACAAGAACCTGTGGACGTGGTGAACCTAACCTCTAGCTCCCGTGTGCAAAAGGGTGATGCTTACCAAAAAGGGGAAGAAAGTCTTACTTGTAAACACAAAACCTAAGAGTTCTTCTCAAATTATGGGCATAGAGTATTCACTATCCTCACTTACACTTGTCCATACTCAGCAACCTCCTTAAGTCCACATTGATATGGACTCACTCATACAAAGTCTATTTGAGAAGGGTATTCCAAGGGCTATGCCTACCCCATCCTATGATGCTGGGAATGAAATACTAGGATGGAGGTATGATGCTAACACAAGAGCCATGATACTCTTTAGACTTTAGGGGCAACAAGAAGTCTTTAGTTTTTATACTCTGAAAATACTATGAGAGTCTTCCTCTAGTTCACATGCCACTTACCAGCCTAAGCCAAAATAGGCAAGCTGACAGACTAGCTCAAAGGATTCAAGAGAGGGTTGTTGAAGAGTTCAGACTAAAAAGAAGACATAGGCTAGCAGGCAATGTAATTGGTTAACTGGATATTGAGGTGGACCCTAAGATTAGTTTTGATTGAGAAACCTTTACTGGAGACCCAGTGGTAGAACCTCTAAACCTTAAGACAGGAACTACTTTAGCTAGTGAAGGTGCTTCACATCCTCTCTCTGGCCAGAGCTCAAGTGTTGAGCCAAGCAATAAAAGCCAAAGCTTTCTTCACCCTGAGTTACCAAAGCGTGTGAGTGACAAATGGAAAAGGAATTTGACACCTAAGGAGATTGAGGATGAGGAAAGAGAGAGGAAGATGAAGCTAAAAGGAAAGAGTTCAAGAAGGACCCTAGACTTTATGGAAGCTATAATCAGGGCTGCCCCTAGGCCAAACACTCAAGATGATAAGTTAAGGGCAACCAGATTAAACTACTTTAGGACCAGAAATTACAATATTAAAAAACTTTTCTCTCCTCCCTTAGAAGAATTGAATAAACTTGCTAACACTGAGCTGTCAAAGGAGAGAAAGGAAGCCAAGGATGTAGAATTGCTCCTCAAGATTAAAGAAGACAGAAGGAGAAAAAGACTCTACAAGTAAGATCCTACTCTCTCCCCAGTTCAAAAAACCCTAAGACTACTCTCATTCACAACCCAACCCAACCAAACTATTCAATAAAATATTAATTTCTCTCTCTTCCACCTACACAACCCAACTAAATCTAAATTTTCACTCCCATTAGCAACCCAACCAAAATATTTTTTATTAACAAACAACTATTTATGGTTAACGTTTATTCTATTTAAAATTAATATAAAAAATAAAAAATGATTTTTATTTTAAAAAAAGTAATTTATTTATATTAATATATAAAAAGTATATTAAATAAATACTCCACATTCATTAAACATACTTAATATAGTAAAAACTCATGTTACAATCATAGCATGAAAATTAAAAGTTACAATACTAGAACATAACAATTACATGATTATCCATCAACGCTAAATTTTTGCCATATATGCTCAATCAGATCGTTTTTAAGGAGTTGTGAGCTTCTCTATTAAGAAGTTGTGCCATGTTGGTCATATAACTGGATAAGTCTGCAATTCGTTGAGTAGAGTATTGAAAATGTTGTTCATCATCTTCAGTAGAACTTCTTTGTTGTCGGTTTATAGGTAAGTCATTTAAGAATTCGGGTGGATCATAATAGTTAAGGTATGTGTCTCGTTCATCTTCAACGATCATATTATGCATAATGATACATGCAATCATAATTTTTCCCATCATATCCTTGTCCCACACAAGACAAGGTCGTCGAAGAAATGCAAAACGAGCTTGTAGAACTCCAAATGCTCGTTCAACATCTTTTCTAACGGCTTCTTGATGTTGAGCGAATAACTTGTGTTTCTGGAGCTGTGGAGAAGTTATTGATTTGACAAAGGCAGCCCATGAAGGATATATGCTATCAGTGAGATAATATGCCATGTTATATTCTTAACCATTCACGATGTAACTCACATTTGGTGCTCGACCTGATAATACATCATTAAAAATAGGATATCTATGAAGGACGTTAATGTCATTGCACGAACCTGGAGTTCCAAAGAATGCATGCCATATCCATAAGTCATATGATGAAACAGCTTCTAAAATTATAGTTGGTTTATCGCTTCTACCAGCTTATTGACCAGCACAAGCAGTGGGACAGTTTTTCCATTCCCAGTGCATACAGTCAATGCTTCCTATCATACCTAGAAATCCACATTCTTCCCTCATACGGAGTAATCTTGCTAAATCATCTTCATTTGGTCGTCTAAGATACTCTTCATTAAAGCATGAAATGATACCTTCCACGAACCTTACAAGAGCATCTCTTATAACTGTTTCACTCATTCTTAAATATTCATCTTGTGCATCTGTTGATGTCCCATACGCCAACACTTGCATATCTCCAGTACATTTTTGTAATGGTGAAAGACCTTTTCTACCTGTAGCATCACGTCTTTGTTGAAAGTATATGTCATTAGTTGTAACAGCATCCACTATACGAAGGAATAATGGTTTTTGCATTCGAAATCTACGCCGAAAGGTTGCTTGATCATACGTGGGGTTGTCAACAAAGTAGTCGTGCATCAGACGATCTTCGCACTTCTCACGTTACCTTTACCCTTTTTCTTAGTTGCATCTCTGCCTATCAGACGTTGAATTGTTGAACCACCACTATTTGGCGTTTCTGGGGTGGAATAGTCCCCCTCTTCAGACATCCTTGATCTTTTTGTGCTTGCGCCACTATCTTCTTCCACTTCAAATTCAGTATGGGAACGTTTTATGTCACGATCTACTTGTAATTCCCACTTTGGGTGTTTAGACATAACTTCATTAAAAACAATGGAATC
>BJCO01391789.1:0-11653 GCA_018326465.1 Flaveria floridana | reverse complement strand
ATAAAAAATGAATTTCGGATATCCGAATCACTATCCGAATCCGAATCCGAAATTTCGGATATCCGAATTTTGGATATCCGAAATTTCGGATACGGATTCGGATAGTGTTTTCCACTATCCGAAATTTTCGGATATCCGAAATTCGGATATCCGAAATTTCGGATATCCGACTTTGAACACTCCTAATTATAATATCATTAATTGACCTGGTATCTTCTTTCACTACTAGTTTCTTTAGTAACGGTCCCAAAAACACGTCCAGCATGTCTTGGGCTGGATCCCAAGTCATATTGTTGGAATCTGCTAAAGTAATTTTACTTATAGTTTCAGCAGGTTCATGATGAGAAACTATTTCTTCGCGCATGGGTGATTTAGCATGTAGAGATTTACTTCTCAATTCACATTGTACTTCTGATGGCTTCTGTTGACCCGTATCACTGTTATCGTTTTCAACAAACTGTAATAAAAGTTACAAAGAAACACGCATTATTACCTATCCTTGTTAAAGGGGTGTTTGGATGTGGTTGTTTAAAAAGATTACCAAGACTTGAAAAATCAGAAATCTGATGGTTGGTTGATTGAAGACAGGGATAGCTAAGTAACTTTATAATTACCCTAATAAAATCAATTGCTTATCCAAACTGCTTATCTAATTGTTTGAGCACAATAAGTTGTATCAAGTAAGCAGTTTGAAGTTGGTTATTACAAATTGCTTAAATCATATAGGCAATATATAGATAAGCTTTTCTAATAAGCAATCCCAAATGCCCCGGTACAACTCCTAACCAACTTCTTCCTATCAGATTATTTGACCTTAAATTATCAAAAAATCATAATAATAACCAGTTTTTGCCAATATATCAATAGGCTGTTTGGCTATTTTATGCGTAGCCATTAAAAGGTCTGATTAAATAAGTGATAGCATCTGAACCAATCAGTTTGTTTCTAAAATTTACCATTAAGAGGCTCCATGAACGATTAAAAGGTGTGTTTAAGTAAAACAAACACGCTTCGCCGCTGATTGATTCAGAGAGGCTAGCCCAATTTCTAATATAGATCCTTAGAAATGACTATATCCCACTTTAAACATGTAGATATGGAAAAAAAATACCTCTTTTGCAATGCTTAATACATCATCCATGGTCAGATCATCATCCGCTTCATCACAAGATAAAGCTATATGTTCATTACCACTATCGCATTCATATATTTTATCATTTTTCCTTCGTGAAGGAACGGATTCTACGGCCTTCCTTTTAACCCTTCCACGCTTTCTCTTCTCGACAACTACTTCTTGACCAGAATCATGAGACTCAATCACATCTTTCTTAACAATTCTTTTTTTCTTTCTCTTGTTTCACATCTGACAAGCAAACTCTTATCATTATAAACGTAGACCTCTACAACAAGATGATAGATTTTTAACCTAAAAACATACAAAAACAAACATAAATATGAAAATCTACAACAAATTTTGAATGAAATATAAAGAAAAAGAAAGTTTTCAAACCAATTGAAGGAGCCCGATGACCGCCTGCGACGGGGGTTTTGCGGGGGCGGAGGTCCGACGACTGCCGGAGGTGCTGCGGGGGCAGACGACTGCCGGAGGTGCTGCGGGGGCAGACGACTGCCGGAGGTGCTGCGGGGGCAGACGATCGGCGACTGCAGCGGACGTGCGGTGGGGGCGGAGCACCGGCGACGGGGTCGACGGGTGTGGGGGAGTAGAAGACGGGAGATTGAATGAAAAATATGGGGTGGGTTTTGTGAGGGTAATATGGTCCCAACTTCATTCAGCGTTATTTCATATCTGAACCATTCAGCACTGAATGGTTCAGTTCAGATGCTTCTTTTTCTTGAAACAAACAGATAAGCCTCTTAACAGTTCAGATGCAGCCTCTTAATGGAACCATTAAGAGGCTATCAAACAGCCCCTAAGCTTGCGCATGCCTTTCATAAGCGAGCTTTTATTTAGACACCCTAAGATTTTTAAATCAACACCCGACCACTCTATACGTGGCGTATGGATCCATACGCCGCAGGGTGGGTCATACGACGCGTATAGGGTGGGTTTTCGGGGAATGTTATGTCGGAGGAACGCTATACGCCGTGTATAGGCCCATACGTGATGTATAGGTTCCAACTTTTTTGACTTGGCTGATGATGAACCTATACGCCGCGTATGGGCCCATACGCGGCGTATAGGTTATGATGTTTATATTTTTGTGTTATTTTCACATATATATATTTTTAAAAATATTTACGTATAAATTATGGCGTCGACTACATTTGCAACTAATTAACCAACATTTTGCGTATAACTTATGTTTTGTAACTTATTAACCGATAATTTTAAATATTAATTAACCAATAAAACATATAAGACAAACATAAACTGATAATATAAATTATAAAGTTCTTAAATACATAACAAAATTAAAGTTACAATGATAGTAATAATATAAAAACTACGGCGAGTCGGGGTAATGTCGAGGCGGTGGCAGCTCTGGAGGATCAATACCAGCAGCACGTGCTCGCGCAATCTCTAGCTGAACGTGCCAATCCATAAGATCCTCAACTCGATCGAGCCGACGACCCTGTTGCCGTAAAGTCTTAGAAATCTCCAGCATAAATGTCTCCATACGTGCAGACAACCTCACATCTCTATAAATATGTCGAGGGAATTGTGGCTGAGGTGGCTGCTGATGTGCTGGCGGCTGGTCATGCGACTGCTCGTCGGGTGGTGGCTGATCATCCGGAATATGCTCCTGCTGCTGTTGTGGATCGTCAACGCCGAGCTGCTGAACAGGTGTCGGCTGCCAGATCTCCCCGGGTCGAAGAGAGAATCGTATGCCCCCCGGAAACTGGCTTATAATACGCATGCCGAATAACGTATGACGATCTAATCTGACAGGCTCGATCGAGGGAGATACGTCAGCAAGATACCGAGGAAGATAACCTAAAGCTCGGGCAATCACCGTGATGTACGCGCCGCCGTACACCGCGTCACGCTCCTGGCGATGATAATACAAAGCAAAATACTCCATCAAACATCTCGCTAGGTTGTACCTGGTCACCGTAAGCAAACAATATAAGTAAAATAAGTCGGGACTGGTACCCCACTTCTGACTCTTGCCACGTCCCGTAATGGATGTGGCGATCATGCAATGCAAGTAACGAATGAGAGGATCTCTAATGCCAGTGACACTGCCCTTAGTCCTCTGAAACAGACCTCTGGCAATCTGAGGCCACCAATCTCTCAATGGAGTCTGCTCTATCTCAGTAATAGCCTCGGTGAATAGAGGGGTAACAGTGTTCGACTCAAAATAAAGTCCCGAGATAATGTCAAACTGCACAATGGGCATCTGATGTGAATGTCCACATAGTATAAACAAAATCTCAAAACGCTCAGCGTCCACCTCCATCTCATCAGGACGAATATAAGTAAAGATGGATAGAAACTCCACCGTCAGCTCCCGGTAAGAAGGTGAGAACGCGATCTCAAATAAACAACTCAATGGCATATCGTCTCCGATAATAACAGCAAGCCTATCACGCTCTCCAAGCTCGGCCGTCACGTCCCAATCGACGACTTTGATGACCAATCTTCATACGTACGAATTTCGAGCACTTCGCGTGCTCAATGGAACCGGGCTCAAACTGTAGCCAAGGATGATCGATAATAACGTCAACAACGTCAGCCTCAATCTATTAATCGGAAGGCATATCTGCATAAGAAAACAAATATAAATATAACGTTTTTAAAACGTCAACTAGTCAACGACCCCACAAGCCGCGTATAGACCTATACGTCGCGTATAAACCTATACGTCGCGTATAGTGTACCAACTATAGACCTATACGCGGCGTATAGGGCTATACGCCGCGTATAGCGCTCAACCTCTTCATATTCTTTCTCTTTAGCTATACACCACACACACCCAGCGTATAGGACTATACGCTGAGTATAGTTCCTCAACATATGAGCTATACGCGTCGTAAAGCCCTATACGCGGGTCTTTAGCGACGTATAATTCATATGAGCAGTTTTTAAATCAACGATTATAAGACATAAAACACTAGTTTAACATTTAAATTAGTCAACGATTGGCATAATAAAGATGCAGGAACAATACTACATACCTGAATGTAGAAAAATCGACGAACAATACGTGTAGTATTGGCCTATACGAGAGAGTTTTTTGTCTTGAAAGTGTGTGGTAGGGTTAAAATGAAAAAAGTCCAAAGATATAGTTATTCGAAGATCTATACACCGCGTATGGACCCATACGCAGCGTATAGCCTAATTTTTTTTTAATTTTTTAAATTTTAATACATATATATATATATATATATATATTGAATTTTGAATTTTATTTTTTCTGAAAATTTGAATATAAACTATTACATACGAATACAAGTTATAAATTTAAATAAATTTATATAACCTGGGGCTTCTCGGTTATTATCTATTATTACGTTGTATTCCGAGATACGAAGCCTATACATAATCTCCCATTCTGCAGCACGTATGTTTCGGTTAAGAATCCAAAGATTACTTAATGTCGGCATCGGATAATCTCCTTCTAACTTAACGTGGACGAAATGATTATTGTTGACATGAACAAGCGAAATGACTTGATGAGGCATCACAGTTTCGGATCAGCCCATAACGGGAAAAATGTTTGACAACCATTATTGCTTAATAAATGAAGAATAACACCAAACTTTTAAGCAACCACTATTCTCGTATATGGCAGTATCATCCAATGTTCTTCTGGTGCAGGTTCCACATGTTGCCAATCTATGGTGTGATGTAAGTCGTTATACTGTACGGGGTACAAAGTATCGAAAACTTCTCTGTATTTCAATTCATGTTTGTTCAACTCTTCTAAAAGTTGTTGCCGCACATACATCCACTTATTTTTGTTAAACCCTAAGCCTAAAGCTATAGATAGAAAACCACAATTCCCATCGGGTTGGACATCTCGTATACGTGAAATATGCTGATGAAAGATGGACGGAATCCAATTTTTTAACATGTTTATATTGTTTAATTGGTGATCGCAAACAATCGATGAAAACTCATTAGTACTTTGTGCTACGCAATAAACGAGCTTCTAAGGCTTTTTACAGCTGAAGTTGTTCTTCCGGTAATGTGAGACGCAATAAACGAGCTATGTCTCAGCATGTCGCACGTACTTTGTTGAGTGTCATACTTTTGTAGTTGAACCTTTAACGTTGGACGATTGCGAATATCTGCTTGAACAATAGGCTCTTTTTTGTTATTTTTTCATGGGTACACAATTTTTTTTATTTTTTCCACCAAACTAAATTTTACAGCGGTGGGTTGTGTCATTATTTGTTGTTTCACGCGTTCCATCTCTTCTTCAACATCGACTTTTTCATCCACCATATATGATGGTTTAATTTTATCAACCTTCGTCCAAAATACGTCAATTGTGCATGCATTATAAAGTATAAATTCATATATAATTTATGTGAAATCTTGCCTCGTAAGTAATCAAATAGCGGAAGTTTATGATGATCCAAAATTTTAATTTTGTTTGTCTTAAAGCTTTGTTTTAAATTTACCTCTTGTGTGTTCACCAATTGATCTAAAAACTCCATAAGTCTATCCAGTGAGCTATTTGTTGATTTAAGATATCTTTTTAAATTTGTATGCCGACTCTCGACCCTATTTGTTGTGTGTTGGCCAAAATTACGGTTTGAGTTAGTTCAGGCTGATACAAACATTTCTTTGTAACTCTCTAACAAGTTTTTATTTATATATGACAATACTTCTGAAAATATAATAAAACATAATTAAATTGTATATTTAACAGTATTGTATGTATGTATGTAATGAAAAACTTACTTTCTCGCTTCACTTCAACTAGTCGTTCGTAAAGAAGGTTATAGTTATACTCGTAAATCTCCGGTGTGGGTGACTCACACAAACGTGCCCATGCATATTTAAACTTTCTCTAGTTATCTTTCGTAAAACTTGCCTTATAGTATTTCGCGATATTTTCATCAATATGCCACCTGCATAAATACTTCAAAGCATTCGGAAATACTTTAACACATGCGTTCATTAAAGCAAGATCTCTGTCTGTTATTATGACGTGCGGCTCCATATAATTTTTTCAAGAAATATTTCAATCTATTAAGCACCCATTCAAAATTATCTTCCCGTTCTTTGCTAATAAACGCATGAGTAACACAAAATGTCTTGTGTGTGGAGGTCACACCAACAATCTGAACAAACGGAAGTTTGTACATGTTTGTTTTGTATGTAGCGTCTATCATCAGCACGTGCGGGAATGCACGCCAAGTGTCGTATGATTTAGGATGACAAAAATATATCTTCTATGATATTTACATCGGGATCTTCTCGGGTGTAATAAACGTACATTTTAGAAGATAAAAGGTTTTCTAAAACTTGCATTGGTGTTTCACCGACTTTTTTTCACTTCTTATCTTATATTGAGCGTTTTATACGTCTCTGGTTATTGACGCATTATTAGGATTTTGCTATTTTATAGCTGATAAAATGCTACGAGGCTCCATGTTCTGATCAGTAAGCTGCTCCACCAAATTGTGTTTGTTTTGAGAAAACCTTCTTACAAATGGGTGCCCCTCCATATGTTGAGCGGGATCATGGCTATGTTCATCACTTCTCACCTCTAATTTCCATGAACGACGTTTGTTGTCGTATATCCCTACTAATTTAAAATGACATCCGATTTTTTTTGCTACCAGATCGTCTAACTGTTGCTTTACTTTTGTGTTCGTCACCACGATCACAAATAAGCCATACCTTTACGACCTGACCTTCCTTTTTCTTTGATCTTCGTGTAATAATAACGTAAACATTATCACATCCCCTATTAAAAGCCCAACAGACTAGCTCATCGAGTGATAAAAATGCTTGAGACGTTTCAAACGATACTTTCATCGTTTGTTTTTCATCACTCGAGAGAAAGTTTATATTATTTTGTTGCGGGTTGTAACTTGACTCTCGGCAAAACTCGAATTCATCATAGGAAACATACGATTGGTTTAAGTCTAGCAGTCCTGTCTCGTAAGAAGACTGAACGTACGAATCATCTTGATTACTATCCGCCACGTACGAAACGCTTGAATATTCACCAAACAAATAGTTACCATCCCAAAATGACATAATGAACGAATAAAAAGTGTGATATTTTGAGAGAAAGCTACATTTGAGATTTTCACATTTGAGATTTATAGAGATCGAAAGCTTTCTTATATAGTTGAAAACGAATCTTGTGTCCTGTCATATTTGAAACTACTTATACGTGGCGTATAGAACCATACGCTACGTATAGGCTTGCGTATGGCAACTATACGCAGCGTATGGCCCTATACACCACGTATAGGCTTGCCAAGTCTTCTACGTATGGCACCATACGCTGCGTATATTTGTACCTGGTACAAAAACGCTTTAAACGGACGTCTGACACCTGTACGTGGCATATGTATCCATATGACACGTATAGGTTGTTTGTTGGCACCTATACGCAACGTATGGGCCTATACGCCATGTATGGGCTTGCCACGTTTGCCCCGTATGACGCAATACGCTGCGTATATTCGTACATGGTACAAAACACTTTAAAAGTACGTCTGACAACTATACGTGGCGTATGGGTCCATACGCCACGTATAGTTGGGACGCCCAACTCTTGGACGCATGACAACTATACGTGGCGTATGGTCCCATACGCCACGTATAGTGCTCATGCGCCCAAGACTTAGGTGCATGAGCACTATATGTTGCGTATGGGTCAATACACCCACGTATAGTGCTCATGCGCCCAAGACTTAGGCGCATGACTTAGACGCATGACCTTTGTTCAGGCGCATGACTTTTGTTCAGGCGTATGAGCACTGTTTACGCGCATGACTTGGAAAGAAAATAGGGTTACGTGGGTCAACTATTTCTTCAAAATAATTTTTAGGTAAACTGTAACTCTTACTTCATTTATATACATACTTACGTACACATAAATGTCTTGATTACTTAATAATCATTTCAACTAACTCGGGTTCCACGGTATTAGTCGGTTATGATAAAAATCTTGAAAATTATTCTGCTTAACCGTAACCGACTAACATCGATGGAACCCGAGTCAGTTGAAACGATGTTTAAGTATCCAATTCAGATATATGTATGTAAATACTTACTGAAGTAAGGATATATAATACTACCAAGTAAATTATTTGCGAGAAGAAAATGTTGAACCACATAACCCAAATTTCTTGCGATCTTAAATCGAACCATCACTCACGAACGAATGAATTTGAGATTTCGAACCTTTACGTTTTTTAGACGAGCGAATGCGTTCACATTGTCCGCCTTTATATACAAAACGAAAATGGACCCACACGGGGCGTATACGTCCATACGTTACGTATAGGCATGGCCTATATGACAAGTGGGTAGGTCCACAACTGCTCCACTGACAGCTATACGCGGCGTATGGACCCATACGCCATGTATAACTGTCGGTGGAGCAGTCGTGGACCCTACCCACTTGTCCCATACGCCACAACCCTATACGTGACGTATGGACCTATATTCCTCATATAAAACCAGTGATGTGATGTGGAATGTTAGGAATTAATTGTGCATTAATGGTCGAGACCTATACGCCGGGCATGGGCCGCGTATTGACCCATACGCGGCGTATTGGTGGGTGTCGATTTATCATTTGGGGTGTCTCTTTGTTAGGACCCCTTCCATAATTTTATGGAAATCTCGGTGGAATTGAAGATGGAGATGACGGAATCAATATATTAACCCATTTTGATACATGTAAAGTAAACAAGGAAGTGTAATAAATAATTCACCTCAATGACAGGTGATGGACTCAAAAAATTTTCCGTAAGCAAGGCTGAAAACACATAGGTTAGAACGGGTGAAAATAATTACATAACTCTAGTAGCATCACCGGTATAAAACCACCCTAACAAATCTTAGCTTTTGTTAAAGAAATTTGTATACATAATGTTATCGAATGACATTACAATAATACAAGAATCAGAATCTTTTATTATATTGCCACCTATCACAGAGTTGTCGCCGTCCTGTTGGTTCTCGTGCTGTCTTTGCCATAATCGCCATCTCCATCCCTAGCCTACTAGTGTCCAGTGGTGAACCCAGAAAATTTTTTATGAAGAAGGGTGAAAGGAGGGTCTCAAAGTGAGGAGATTGCATAACTTTAAGGACGCTCGGTATTTTCACATACATATAACAGTTAAAAAGGATTATAAGGGCGCGATTGTCTCCCCACCCTTCAACCTAGATCCACCCTTGCTAGTGTCATCACTAAGACTTATAACTCGTCACTGCACCCATCATCATCATTGTTAATTTAAAGGCCTAATAAACACAACAATAAGAACCTCAAACCAAAGATTGAGTTTTACTATGTGAATCTGTGGCGTACTTTTATCTTGATGGCCATAAAATTACATGAATCCAAGGCAAGATGTTTTATCAAGCTGGCAAGTACATTTGATGGTTTTGAAGTATAATGTCGAAAGCTATTTTTCTAAAATTATAAAAAGCATTTGCAATGGTTTTCATAAGAAAATTATGAAAAATTGTATTGTTTTGACTTTTACATCATATCCCTTATCATCATCTCTATTCCCTAAACTGTTTGAGAAAGTTACAATACCCTCCATATTTGAGAGGTGATTTATTCATCCTCATATATATTTTTTAAATATTATTTATGAGTGGTTGTGAGTAGAAAAATATAAATAAAAAATAAAAAAATATTATTTAATTAAAATAAGTACAGATACGTGGAATGATATGTGAAAGTATTTTGAAAAAGGGATGTAAACATAGGATATAATGAATTTTAGTTAAATTATAAGGATGTAGATATGTAATCTATTGTGAATGTTCTAACTCACACATCCTGAAATCTTGTTTTTGAATCTACATATTTTATTCACCATGAGACTCGAACTCTTAATCACACGAGAATTTTTCTGCACGTATTGGTATAACTAAACCACAAACCCTTTGGTGATAGGACGCTACATACCTTGACATAGTTTACTCAAATTATTAAGACCATGAAACGAACTAACCACGCCTCATGGCGTAGTCTGATGTAGCACCATGGTCACAATATGAAAGTTGTCCCTTTGAGCTAGTTCATGATGTGAAGGGAGTCTGTCAGTGAAGACTCTCACACACTCACACACATACTATGTAATAGTAATAGTAACAGTAATAACAACCATAATGCCAATAATGATGATAATAGTAATAATAATAATTATAAATATAATAATACACCAAGAATAATTAAATAGTAACAATAACTATAACATTAATAATAAGAATTATAGTAATAGTAAGAATAACAATAAGGATAGTAGTAATAATAATGGTGAAGTAAAACAAGTAATCAAGAGTGAAAATCATTTTTATGAAAGAGTGGAGAAGGATGTGATGTTGATATCATAGCAAGTCGAATTTGTAATATGATAAGTACATGACTAAATGTGTAATGCCTAGGAATGGAGCAACTATGAAATTTTGGTTGGATAATTGGATGATCATGTCATACCTCAAAAGTCGGATTCCTACATTATTTTCACTTGAAAAGGATAAACATTGTTTTATTAAAGATATGATTGGCAACTCATAGGTGGGTATTGTAGAGGAATTGAAAGAGAGATACATGATCGGAATCTGAGATAAATGAAACGCAATCATGTGAAAATATGTTGAAACTAATGACTTGGAGTACGAACAACGACCGGTGAAAACAATTATGAGAGTGCTTGATGAGTTCTCGATTGCATCTATAAGGAATTTTATCGATGACTTAGGTCATTTACATGGGTCATACAAGCACACAAGAGGTTGTTTGATAACCTCTTTAATAAGTTATATTTTAATCATTAAGAGAATATGAACCTGTACATTTTAATGGTACTTCTTAACTACTTTGTGCTACCTCTTTTTTTTATTCTTTTTTTTTGACACTTTGCAACCAAGGATGGCTTGTTGCGAGATGGATTTGGGTGGAAGATGTTTGGTGGATTTGGAGTGGCCGAACGCAAAACTGTTCAATATTCATACTAAAGAGGTATTACCCACTATAAAAGATATAAAACCTGTACATTCTTATGGATAAAAAATAGAGCTAAACTTTAATCTTTGTAATGAGAGAAATTGTGTAATTTTAATGTAATATCGCCTTTGTTGGACCAAAAGAACCATTGAGCCAAGATCAGGAAAACCTCTAAGTCCCACATGTCATCACAACAACTGCTGAAGACATTCATCGGTAGTTTGACAAAGTCTGAAGAATCAAAGTCTGAAGATCAAAGATCTGAAGTACAACAGTTGAAGATCCCAAAGTGCTGAAGATAAGTACTGAAGTCTAAAGTACTGAAACATACAAGTACTGAAGACTTCAAGTACTGAAGACAAGTGCTGAAGATCAAAAGCTGAAGAACTGAAGAACTGAAGATCAACTACTGATGCACAAAGTCTGAAGACAAAGACTGAAGACATCAGCTGATGACATCTACTGAAGTCATCAGCTGATGAATCATCTGAAGCCCAAGTCTGATGAACAAGTGCTGAAGCTTT
>BJCO01391770.1:0-10072 GCA_018326465.1 Flaveria floridana | reverse complement strand
GGAGGGTGGGGGTGGGGTAGAATGGGACCCACATTAATATAATTTATATTTTAAATATTTTTTTAGTGCAGGTGTATTTTAGACTTTTCATATCCACTTAACTTAAAAACTTAACAGAAGTTAGTGTTATGGACCAATCATGTTACGAGTTGGTAAACAGTAAGAACCAAACATGTAATTTCTCAAAAGTTGGGACCAATACTGTAATATCGACAAACCACATGAATCAATCGTATAATTAACTCTTTTTTAAAGCAGAGGAAAATGAGAAAGAGAAAATTGAGACGACACCAAGTAAAAAACAATGAAACATATTGAAAACCGAGGAAAATGAAAAAGCAGATGTGACGCTAATGTCTCAGGCGGATAAAAACAGAGAAAACAAGACGGCTACAATGGCCTATTGAACAAACATCTTGTGATAGTTGTTGATGAGGATTCGTGTTCAACATGAGTCCAACTTATTTCACGCCTCTACTTAGACAACGCGTTGATCTCACTAGTCCATCGATCAAAACAATAAGTAGGATTTAGGCTGGGCTGATGTGACGGCATCAACAACAACAACGAGTGGACTTAAAATTCATCTGGAAAGACCGCTTGTCATATTCCAGACCATTGATAAAAATTGTTCTACAACTAAAAACGATACAACGTTAAAATGACAATTCTACTACTAAAAAACACACAACGTTAAAAATGACAATTCTACAACTACAAACGATACAACGTTAAGAATGACAATTTCCGATGTTACTTCAATTTTATAAAATTATTTTTTGTGTTGTCTTAATTTAATTAAGGTTTGTTTAATTTCCCATTTTAGTTGATACCCTATAAAACAAAATAAAATTAAAACCGGAGAAATATAAAAAAAACTAACATGATGTTGATATGTCATCCGGAAAACTCAGGGAGAAAAAAAAACCCGACTCTTTTTAACCTCATAGAATAAGAGTAGGCGAGTAGCTTAGAGGTGTTTTAAATTTAATAAATATTAAAAAAACAAAAAAAATACCAAAATGATCAATTGACCAAAAGAAATTACCAAAATAACCGGTCAAAATTGAAATTTTGAAGGAAAAAACTAATCGGAGCCCGCCACGTGTCATTCCTCGCTGACGTGGCGGTTAATATCATACTATGAGTAGGCGAGTAGCTTAAGTAGACATTTTATACGATAATCGTATATAAATTTGTTTTTTAAATACTTAAAATTTTATTTTAATTTTATTTCGCCCTATATAATACCATGTTTACCCTTAACAAATCTTACATTCTTCTCACACTTCTTCTTATAATTCTCTGATTTTTTTTTTAAATGTTAGTTAATATCATACTATGCAGTGGTGGTAAATAGTATTTTGTAAATGGTGTTAAAGAATATCTACCATTAAAAGGTAAATGTGTTAGACATATTTTTCGTTTATCTAATAATATAATGTTTGATGAATTAAAGGATATTATTTCTTTAAAACTGAGAATTCAAAGTTATATACGATTATCGTATAAAATGTCTACATATATTCATTTTATTGATATTTCTTATGATCAAGATTTACTATGTTTTATGAAGGTTGTTCTTAATGGTCAAAACGAAATTTTTACGTTATTCGTCAGTGAAGAATCCGATGTTGTTGGTAGTAGCTCTACTGTCCACGAAAAAAAATTGAATTTTACAAATGAAACTGAAAAGTTTATTTATGATTTAAATGATATTCTTGTGGATAAGGAGAGTTATAGTGATGTTAAGCAAGAATATAATTATAAAATAAAAAAAAATTATGAAAAAGAGGATCCGTCACCCTATCATTTCGAGTATAAAATTCATGAAGATATATTTTTTTTCATAACCGTAGTCATTAGCGAATCCTACAAATAATCTACTCAAAAAATACTAGCTCTGGGTTGTCAACTATTTTTAAAGGTGATTGTTTCAACAACAAAAAAGAATTACAACTGAAATTGAATACGATGTGTCTTACCGGATGTTTTGAGTATAAAGTGGTTAAATCATCAAAAAATAGATTTGAGGCCTCATGTCGTAACGATAGTCGCGATTGGTGTATCTGTGCGCATTATTTTAAAAATACAAGTATGTTTGAAGTTATATATTTTAAATCAGTTTATACTTGTTCATGAACACAAACTTATTCTAATATTCGTCAAGCAAACAAAAAAGTATTAGGTCATATCATTAAAGACTAATTAAAAGATAGCGGTCGAATTTACTCACCGAACATTTTTTTTTAAATTCATAATTTACACGTGATCGAGATAATTACACGTGGGTGAGGGAAAGTTAATCCACATGAGCGAGGTTTTATGACTTTTCCTCGCCTATCACAAGGGTCAAAATCAACTATTTATTTTCTATTTTTTTTATCAATGATTTTTTTGAATAAATTGAATTGATCAATTGATCATTTTAATAATTTTTCTTTAAAAAAATCTAAAATCATAAATGATGAATATGTTTCTTTTTTTTCCAAAAATAAAAAAAGGCTAATGAGTAGTTGTTCACCCTTAAATTGGGACTGCATGTTTCCCCCTCCACACGTCCCATCTCTCTTTCTCTCTCTCTCTCTCTAAATCATTTTCAATGGAGTCAAGCTCTCGCCAATGATCCTCTTCCCCCCGGACTTTCACTTCTCCGGCGAACTTCCGACGAACTTCCGGCGACATTTTCCCTCATACACACCTTCCATCACCATCACATCAAAGCTTATTAATCGCTCTCCAACAACTGTAAAAAATGTTGGATCTCAATCTGACGTATGTCCACGAAGACACGATAACAGCTATTCGAGGAGAAATGGAGGAATCAGCTACTTCAAATTCATCAGCTATGAACGCCGAAGGTTGCAGCTCCAGTAACGTCGGCGACGACGACTCCGCCTCCGTCGCCGGAGATGACGACAACTTCCATTGCTTCAATTTCGACATCCTGAAGGTCGGAGACACCGGTGATCTGAACAGCAATAGCAACGGTGAGGATCGGCCGAGTCAGAACCGGTCCGAGTTCGTGACTCGGACGCTTTTTCCGGCGAATCGTGGGGAAGGAAGGTTCGAGCCGGAGAATCAGGTGAACTCGTTGATGCTGTTGTCTAACAATAGTGAATCGGTGGAGATGGGGTCGGTACATGTACAACAGAATATGCCTACGGTACAACAGAGTCATGTGGGGAGGAAGAGTAGGAGAGGACCGAGGTCTAGAAGCTCACAGTACAGAGGTGTTACGTTCTATAGGAGAACTGGTAGATGGGAGTCTCATATCTGGTTAGCTTCTGCTGTTGATTTTGGTTCAATTTTGGTGATATTTGTGTACTTGATTTTGATTTTATACTTATTACTGTAGTTTTGTGTTTGATGTAGGGATTGTGGGAAACAAGTCTATTTAGGTAAGGATATTTTCAATTGATTGCAAATTGCAATGTTGTTCTTTCAAGTTTTTGATTAGTTTAGATGTTGGATTCGACTGTAGGTGGATTTGACACTGCTCATGCTGCAGCTAGGTATATTAATATATGAATCTGATGTTGATTAACCTCTTTTTATGATGTACTCTTTGAGCTTAGAAATTGAGCTTGATATGTTGTGATATGTAGATCGTATGATCGAGCTGCTATCAAATTTCGGGGTGTTGATGCTGACATCAACTTCAATATCAGTGATTATGAGGAGGAGATGAATCAGGTTTGCATTTTAAGTTTGTTAATGTGGTGAATTTGAATCAATCTGTTGTTTTTTTTACTTTGTTATTGCTCTGTTGTACCAGCTTAAGAATCTTTCTAAAGAAGATTTTGTGCACATTCTTCGTCGCCATAGTGGTGGGTTTTCGAGGGGAGGCTCAAAGTACAGAGGGGTGATGATGAACAATCGTGGCCTAGGGGAAGAGCGAATGGGGCAGTTTCTTGGAAAGAAGTGAGAAACTAATACTTGACATAAGTAGGTTTTAGATTATGCATTGTCTTTAGGATATACAGCTAATAACTATAGGAAATCAAATGAATGTGTTAGATTATGTATTGAGGTCCCATAATTTATATCATGGAGATCAATGTGCTTTTGTTGCAGGATCCTCCTTATAATGCTCATGCTCATGATCAAGATCATGAATCACAAATTGTTTTGGTTTTATCCTCATTTCCAAAATCTAAAAACCTCAATTTGGCACTAATCAACATTCTTAATCTTTCTTGAAATAGGGCTTATGAAAATGCAGCTATGAAATCTAACGAACGGGCAGTGGTTGCAAATTTTGACACCAATACATATGCAGGAGAAACCGTTGCACATCATTCTGGTAAATTTGACGCGCCACCATTGTAGCATACGTTGTTACTCGCCATTTGCATCTCAATTCACAGAGTTTGATGAGTAAGAACCTGAGTTTATGTACAATGTGATGCAGGAAACAGTCAAAATTTGGATTTAAACTTGCGCGTATCAACCCCTTCTTGTCTTGGTATTGGTTCAAGCAGGAATGAGAACTTGGAGCATATGCAGTTGAATCATGGTTTCCATAACATTAGGAGTTTACAGGTAACACATACTCCAATTGTACCATTTTTAGAACCCTTACTAGTACCTCATTTTGTATTATTGTTTGAAATAATAACCTATAAACACACTAAAAGATTTCAAACCAATATGTTCCATCAAACACTTGAATACCATTTGAAGCTAATTGTAACCCCCCCCCCCCTCCCTCCCTCCCTCTTACAGGTTGGAAACCCCGGGCTACCAATAATATCCGAGCACGGTCAATCATGGACGGCCATGGGCATGTATCCTCAAATCATTGGAGGGTCATCACAGGGACCTTCCAACTGGGCCTGGCAATCTCATGTTCAAAGTCAACCCTCAATCGCGTTGTTCCCCGCAGCATCATCAGGATTCCCAGCTCCGCCGCCTAACCCTCTAAACTACAAGTAGCAGAAAATGTCATCGCGGTCACCGACACCATCACCATCACCTATGCCTTAATCTACCATGAGTCTGGCTTGTGAGTTTTGGCTTTAATACTACTTGTACGTTAAGCATAAAAGGCTGTACATAAGCTTTGTATGGATGGCACTAGTTTGTCGGCCTTTAGACACTACATCCTTTTTGACCTCTTTTTGCATTGCTGGCCAATGGATTAGTGGATAGGTCAAGTTAAAGGTTGATTGGAGAGGGATTTGCCACGTCGTCATTCTTGATTTATGAGGTGGAATTTCTAGTTTTGTTGTCGTCAAAACTTACAAACTCTATGTAACTATATAAGATTTGAAGTTCTATGGTAACTTTGAATTTGATATTATTATTGTTGTTGAAGATTGAGATATTCATCAAGATACAAAGTTTAATAGATGATTTTAGTAAAACTAAAAAAAGAAAATAACGAGAATAGTTATTTATTGCGTAAGTTAATATGTCAAACAAGTTTTTACCCATATAAATATATGAATTTATTTGATGTATTGACTTTGTATTAATATTTCTAATGTGAATGGGTAAACATAACAAACTTCTAATGTGACTTTTTGTCACACATCTATTTTACTTTTTCATGCGTATGTTTTTAATGTATCAATTTTATGAAAAGGTGGTTCATGTTTATGAATTTGAAAACATTGATGATGATACATAAACAGAGTTTTATGTGCGAAAATTGTTATCGTATTTTCATAGTATGGGGTCATAATTTTATCCAAGTGTTTGGTGGTGTACAATTGAATAAAAAAAACTACTTACTTTTTATGATCTAAATGTATATATCATTATAGCTATGTTAAGAGAATGAATTCACGTATAAGAGTGGGATATGTGGATACATGGTTGTATATCTACTTTAGCTTAAGTATCTTAGTTTATTTTTAGAAATCATGTCCTCTGCAAATCACCACTTGTGTATCCAAAGCATATATAAGATAACAACTAACAAAACTCGATATAGGCAAGGCATGGACTAATATAGTTCTATTTCTTCGTGTGCGTGGACTAAAATAACGATATCATAATTGAGTTTTAATTTAAGAAATAAAGTTTAAACAATTACGATCACTAATTTTTAACCCATTTAAAGTGAAAGTCAATTATTATGGCCACATAATTGTAGATACTAGATATCTATGATATCTAGCAGAAGAGGGTCGAATCTTCTTCCCCTTTAAATAAATTTAAATTGCACAATCTTCATCAATACATCTACAAAGTGTTAGGTCTTTTACCTTCTTTATATATTAACAACATCATCATTCAAAGATTAGACAAATCTAAACATAATATTTCGCACTTTTATCTCACATACAAATATAAATTACAAAACATTAGATAAGGAGTGTAAATGATTTTGTTTCAACAAATCTAAACATAAAACATAGCATTTCACACCGAATAACTAGCATATTAATGCAACACTTGCCCTAAGTTGTTTGTAACTCAATTTGTCTTGGACCGAAAATGACCACTTAAGTATAATAAAAGATTAATCTTAAGATTTTTTTAATGTTAGACACTTCTATAACTTGTCAAAATAGTTACATAAATAGCATTCACATGAAAAAATAAATAGACACTTCTATAATTCCTTTTAATCTTAAAATAAAAGATTAATCTTAAGATTTTTTAATATTATTCTCCACTTAGATTTGTTACCATATCTGTCTAGCATGAATCTCACCTTAAACATGCCTTTTTTGTTCACACATATTCTCTCTCTCTAATGATTCATGTTTGGACAAATAAGGAGAGCTTTTAGATGTCACATGGTGGGTCGTACGAATGAATTTGCAGACATGGACCCCATTGTGAATAATTCCAAAACAATAGTTTTTAATAATATTTTCTTCATAAAAAACTATTTTTATTATTTGAAAGTATGGCAATCTAAAATATCTTATATATAAGAACAACTCAACGCTAACATTACAATGATTTCGATCCAGGTCCAATATATATTTATACTCTCAGTATCTAATATTGGGTTACAATCCCGTGTAACACCACGCAGCTTAAATAAATTTACTGTTACATGGTTTATAATATAAAAAGTTATATCTTAAATATTGTATATTATACCGATTGAATAAACTCATGTATTACATATTTGAAAATTTAAAGTTAACATATTTGATATTTTTATTATGGATAGTTATTAATTAAAAATTGCTATTACAACATTTATAATTAAAAGGAGAGAGAAGCAGGAAAACCAATTATTAGATGGCCTATAATGGTACTAAGTGTACGGATTTATTTTTATTTATTAGTATAGAGATAGTAATATAGTAATTAACAATGAAACATAATATGTAGCAACTTAGTTTCTTTTTTATTAATTTGGTAACTGATATTTCTTAAACTGATAAATGTAGATCGTTAAAGGAACTCATATAAAATTTTACAAAGGATACAATTCTAGTAGATTAAAATCACGTGTGTGACCTTTTCTAATAAATTGATGTTGTTGGGCGTGGTATTTTGTGATAATTTGTAGATTTAATTAAATAAAGATACTAAAGTGAAAATATGTATTATTATTATTATTATTATTATTATTATTATTATTATTATTATTATTATTTATTATTATTGTTATTATTATTTATTATTGTTATTATTATTATTATTATTATTATTATTATTATTATTATTATTATTATTAATACTACTAATATACATTTTTAATTGTAGTATTTATCTTCGGTAAGCTTCGTATTCATATGATATTGTTTACAGCTGTTAAATAATTTTTTTACTCATAAAACTGTTTAAGTTTAGTAACATCATTGTGTTGGATACACGTTATAACTGTTACACATGTCTAGTATTTAATAATTTAATATTTAAGTTATGAAGTAGGTAAAGAAACCCAAAATGCAATAAAATAATTAATAAATTAAAATATCCAAGTCTTGAAGCATAAAAGCTTAAAAGTAAAAGCATAAAGTGAACTAATTACATGATAAGATCAATTCAGTTATAAATCTCATGAAGTTTGATAATCTTATTGATATTGTTCAACCACTATTCGTTATAAAAAAAAGTTTGATAGTTCAATATGTTCGTCCATCTCTATATTTTAGTTTTTTTGTTGAGAGTTTTTAAATTTTAAATCCTCTTTAATCTCCATTTAGATGAAAAACTGTAAATGTATAAAGAAAAAGTTTCCTTATTTTTAGTGTAAAATTATAACAAACGTCAAAAAAACATATTTGATATAAATACAGGGTTTAGTGTGTAAATAAGTTTTTAGGCTCCAGATTTTTAATAGCAGTTAAATGACATAACTACGCTTATAAAATTATTTTTTAAGTTGTATATTATGCATTAAAATTATAAATCTCTTAACTTTGGCGGTTATTCCTTCTTCATGCATATAATATAGTATATATATAGATATATCTTAATTTAATAATCAAAATAATAATCGTTAGGGTTCATTGTCACTTTTAACCTCCCTTAAAATGCAGGCACAATAATATGAAGCCACCTTTTCCTCTGTTAAATTTAGTCAAAGAGTTTATATATTCCAATTGAAGTTTGAATTTTAAAATCTTCTAACAATTAAACCAATAAATTCTGACTATTTTAAAAGTTATAGTTTATGCGAAACCAACAGATATTAATTTGGACCTAATAATCTAATAAGTATCATAGATGACAGTAGAATGTTTAAAGTGTTCAATAACTAATAATAATACTTAAAATCAGGGTGCTATTTTTAAAAAACAAATAAAGTAATTTAATTTATTGATTATTAAAATAACTTGTTAATATTAATCGCATAACATAAGTTTACCCTATTTATATACGTAAGGAACTGAGATATTATAATGTTTATTATAAAATGTAAGAAACTGAAATATGTTTAAGGTGTTTCTTAATGTTGATTAAGATAAAATGTTATTAAAATAAACATAATTTTAATAATAAAATGATACTCATGTAGAAAACTTGGACTTTATATAAATACTTTTTATAAATACTAAATAATATTCTTTCTATAACACAGAAAAATTATATCAAATAACACCTTTTAGTTTGAAATTTTAAGTGTATACATTGATTTAATAATAAAACATTTTAATAAATTTAATATATCTGTTTTATAAAATGAGTGTGTACATATAATCTACTTTTTTAAGTTTATGTTAATTAATCAATATGATATTTAGGGTTTCTATATTTTACAACTTAGATATTACTTTTACAAAAATGCTCACTAAAATGAATTGTATATTTATGTTAATCAATTATTTCTGATATGATTTTGTTTTAAGTTCTTAATAACTAATATAACACCAAACATATAAGCCAACATTGTACTTAATTTTAAATTATAAAACAACCAAGAATGTTTACTTATTATATTACATACTATGAATTTACCAAATCTGATAAACAGTGGCAACTTCCATCACGGCCGTTCGTTTTGTTCCTCCCGATCTCAGTCGTTCGTTTTGTTCCTCAGACCACCCTTTTGTATATATCGACACTTGGGTTTCCCTTACCTCCGTCCTCATCCCCCTGCACCACCACTGTCTTCGGTTACACCGCCGGCTCATGCCGGCGGATCGCACCACCCCCTGTTGTTGTTTGTTTCAGGTAAGTGTTATGGTTATGGTGGTGCTGATGCCTGGGTCACTTGCATGTTTGTTTCGCCGGTTGTGACTGTCATGATGGCGGCGGTTGTGGAGGTTGTTGCCGCTCTGTCTCCCTTTTGTGGTTGAGATGGGGCAGGTAGCGGTCTTCTGCCCATTGACAGTGTTCATGGTGGTCGCGCGATGTAAGGCCCCGCTCACCGGGCACCTTACTGTTGGTTCTTCATCGCACATATAACGTACATAATGTATATAATCATAAAACAACGCAGCGGAAATGATAAAATATATACATTCTCATTCATTCATAAAAGTCATTACATCATTGACACGATTACAAAATGCAGCTTTCTCTACTTTGTCTATCTTCTCTATGACTGCTGAGGATTCATATAAAAGAGATTATTTAGGTAATCTCAGGTTTCATATGTTTCCACAGCAACCTTAAGATCATACAGCGACCTCTAGAGAAGATATTAAGT
>BJCO01391722.1:0-16259 GCA_018326465.1 Flaveria floridana | reverse complement strand
ATATATATATATATATATATATATATATATATATATATGAACCACGTCATTCATTTCCCACGAAAAATATTGAAACAAGCCTATTTGCACATGTAATTTATTATTACTATTTGGCTCATAGTTGAGTGATTACTTTACTCAGTAGTGTTAGTAGATGTGGATAGCCAATCTATTATTGGGAACATTTTTAAAATGTTTTTATTTTAAATAAATTTATTTTGAGAAGTTAAAAACTTTTAAAAATTTTCTACATTCTTGTTCACATGAAATTTACAACGCTTTCTGACCTTTTCATCATAATTTTGGAAGATTATATATGCGCGTTTATATAAAGAAACATATTTGTTTAGAAGAAAATAATTATTCGTTAACTGAATAATCGAATCGAAAAATTCTAACTGAATAATCGAATCGAAAAATTCAATTAGCATTTTCTTTTGGTTTATGTGTAGGTTCATAAAACTGTCTACCAGATGCTACCAATTAACCCAACTACCGGTTAACCGTCCATGAACACCCTTAAACTATAGTTGCAGCTGTTCCTGCAAGGCTGTACAAATATTAGTCATGTTACAATTTACTGATCAACTCATTATATACGTTAGAGCTGTTTTTGTTATTCTGACCTATCGGAGAATAGGAGTACTTTCTCTTCGCCATGATGATACTGTTGTTTCTGCTAAAGACTACTAAGTAGTTTGTTCTGGTAGAAACTGGCTACTATAGTACACACAAGTTACTACAGTTTACTAATTTAATAATTTTTATATATTTATTTACGACACCTTACATTTTGTAATGTGCTAGGGAGTAGAAATGTTACACGTTACTATTCAGTTGTAATACACTAGATCTTTGTAAAGACTAATATAGGCCTTTTAGCTTTGTTATTTTGTTTCCTCTGTCCCAAAATACGAACCCTCTCCATTTTGGGTTGCCCCACAAAAACTGCAACAGTTTTTTAACCTACTTTACTTTTTTGCTCCTTAGTGATCTCTACTTGAAGTTAGTAACTTCCAGTGTGGTTCATGCATTTCTTACATCTGTCCTTGTTATAGGGCATTATATTATTGGTCAAACATTTTGTATTGACTTTTGTACGGAGTTGAATCCTGCATTTGTTTTGTTACTGAGTGAATTTTACATTCATTATTCATATGATACATTTTGTAAATGGCTTGTTGGGTTTGTTGTTAGCACCTATTAAAGTCATCCACTATATAGTCAGCTCCAAATCATTTTTTCCCTATTGCTGTTCAGGTAATCATAAGATTCTGTAAAATGTTTTTATTTACAGGTAATCATAGCCACAAATATTGCAGAGACTAGTATTACAATAGATGATGTAGTCTATGTCATTGACTGTGGTAAGCATAAGGAGAACCGTTACAACCCACGGAAGGTTTGTCCATTTCCATGCTTATTAGGCATACATCATACTAGCTATTTTTTGTTTCAACATCAGTGCAACTGTGATAAGGCATCTTAACTCCCACGAATCATATCTTTAATTGAATCACATTTAAGATCCTTATCAATAAAGTTCCAAATTTGTAAAAGGAAAATGTAAAAGATTTGTTTATTTCACTTTGTAATATATTTGTTGATTTTAATATGTTTTGATGTCGTCATGCCACCAGAAATTGTCAAGCATGGTTGAAGATTGGATATCTCGAGCTAACGCAAGGCAGCGACGGGGAAGAGCTGGTCGTGTAAAGCCAGGAATTTGCTTTTGCTTGTATACACGTCATAGATTTGAGAAACTTATGAGGCCATTTCAGGTATCATTATTAACAATAAATTATTATTATTAAAGATACTAGCTTCTAGTTTTTGACACACTTTAATATGATATTTCTTGTCTGAAGCTTCCAGAGATGTTGCGGATGCCATTGGTAGAATTGTGTTTACAAATTAAATTGCTTTCGCTTGGTCGTATAATGCCGTTTTTACAAAAGGTAACTTAAAATTACAACTCGGCTCTTTTCTGTTCATTAATATGTATCTTGGGACTAATCATGCTGTTAGGCCCTTGAACCTCCAACAGAAGAGGCCATTACTTCAGCAATCTCTTTATTATATGAGGTAATGTGATTTAAATGATCTTAATTTTATTATTATTTGTCCTGGAGGTCCTGGAACAACTTGATTAAATGTTCTTAATTACTAGTGTTGGTTTTCATATTGTTGGTAATTGGAATTTGGTTCAGGTTGGTGCGGTTGAGGGTGATGAAGAATTAACACCTCTTGGGTATCATTTGGCAAAACTGCCAGTTGACGTACTGATTGGAAAGGTTTGCGCATCTAGAATGTGTTTGATTGTAGAATGTGTTTGGTGAATAATATAGCTATATCTTCTGGTGATAGTTTGATTCTATTCTGTTTATAACCTGTGGGCCCATTTATTTACTCTGAATAAGTACCAAACTTAGGTTTTGAAGCTGAAACTTATCTTGTGGATATGTAATGTGTTGCAAACGAACTCACTATGATATTTTTATTCCAGTTATTGTGGGAGATTGCTAAAATTAATAGGAAGGCTACTAAACATATAATTTTAAAATATTTATCTTATGCTTTCAGGGAAATAGGAATCTGGAAACAATTATAAGAAATATAGATAATTATGTTTTCCCCACTACACACACACATTCAAATTTCTAACCAAAAAGGAGTTGAACACCATTATCTGACTTTTAGCTTGTGCCACTACAAGAAAACTGTTCAACTTATACGTTTTTTAACAAATTAAGCCAACTGTAATGTTAAAAAAACAAGGAAAAAAAGAAGAAAATAATTAAAGGAAGGGAAGGGCACATAAATATAGGAATCTTTAATGTGTGCTGATGCAATTGCAAAGTGATCTTATGTGCATGTTTTTGTAATTTCCTTTATTTACATTCAGGAAATAGTAATACGTCATACGTGTTCATGGTGTCTTATAATGCATGCAGATGTTGTTATATGGTGCAATATTTGGCTGCTTATCACCTATCCTATCTATCTCAGCATTTTTGAGCTATAAATCACCTTTCATATACCCAAAAGATGAGGTTTTTTTATTACTCAAAATTATATTTATTTCTTAATGGGAAATTAAGATCGATTATTAAATAATAAAAACAACTCAAACTTCAGAGGCATGCTGTTGAGAGAGCAAAGTTGGCTTTATTGACTGACAAGGAAGGTGGTGCGAATGATCCAGATAATGGGGATCGACAATCTGACCATTTGATTATGATGATTGCATACAAAAAGTGGGAGAAAATTTTACATGAGGTTAGTTTATTCGGCTGTTAAGAATCTTGAAATTTTTATCTTTTCGTTCCATTTTCTGCTTTCATCTAGCTGTTCGTGTACTCCATGATGTAACGTATTTAAACATATCAATAGAGTGATAGATCATATGCCATGCTTTTATATGAGTAAATATATACCGATCCAAAATTACATACAATTGCAACTTTGTTCTAGCAGAATGGAGCTAAGGCTGCGGAACGGTTCTGCAAATCATATTTCTTAAGCAGCTCTGTTATGTACATGATAAGGTTTGGCATATTTCTGGTTTAGCAGCTATGCATATATTATGATATTTAGAATTAACCCCATATTTTCTCTCTGCTTTTCTTGTTCTACAGTCTTAAATATTTTATTTTCTTCAAAAGAATGAGTATTTCATACTTGATTAAGCCAATAGAAATTATCAATTTAGGCTCACTAATTCTATACACTGACATGACAGGGACATGCGTGTTCAATTTGGAACATTGCTGACAGACATTGGTCTAATTGAGCTCCCCAAAAATTACCAGGTAGTGTTACCTGAAGTCCTGAAGTAATTTCTGTATATATAGATATTTTCTGTAATGCATGTGGTTGGGGTGTTCACTGGCTGGTTCAGTAAGCTTTGAGGAAAATTCTAGGCCGAACCGCTAACTATGGCTTCGAAAAGCAGCAAACTCAACCAGCCGGGTTGGTTGGGTCAGCCAGGCTGGTCAAAACACTTTGAACTGTTCTTTTAAATACAAACAAACAAACAAACAAACCCAGTATGTCCCACTCAAGAGCAGGGTCTGGGAGGGGTAGGTGGTGGCAAGTCTTTCCTCTATCTAGATAGGTAGAGAGACCGCTTCCAAAGAGACCCCTGGCTCGATAGCAAAAGCAGTAACGCGAACTGTTCTTTTAAATATAACTAATAAACATATGCATAACTACATATTCCAAAATTGAAAAATAAATAAATAAAGGTAACCAGCTGTTCGGTTCTACGGCCGGTTCCAAGTTCCTTACAATAAACCTAACCATTAAGCCGGGTTTTCAAACTGTGAACCAAACCATATAAATCTCAGACCAGCCGATTTATTTTGGTTTGGGTGGTTTGGTCAGTTTCAACAGTTTATAAGCACCTTTAGTATGTGGTATGACTTATTTGATATTAAGGTTTAGTTGACTTGAAAATCCATAAGAATTATTAGATTGCGCTAGTTAAATAACTGGAATAACACGTGGTTCATGTAATCAAGTTTTCATTGATTTTTTTAGCACATTAGAGATATATCTAATTATGAATTAGAACCTCCATCTATAATGAAGGAGGTTCTATAGATTACGAGGGCGGGCCTTGGAGCAACTAGAAAGGTTGCCGCTTTGTGACCTTGATGTCATGTGTTCAAGCAGTGTGAAACAGACCCCTGCATGTAGTGTAGGATAAGGATGAAGTGATCCGGCCCCTTCCGGAGCCTGCACAAATCGGGAGCTAAGTGGAGCACCGGGTACACCCCCTTTTCTATAGATTATACAAGATGGTTTATAGGTTATAATAAAGATAAATACATAAGACTAGAGGGGTGCCTGTGTGATGCTATGGGGAACACATTTGAAACAAACTATAGCAATTCCATACTCAAATTGAAAATTTTAAAATGTTAGTTTTTATGGTGCATCCTTTTAAGAAAATTAACCTATGAAAAAGCCATAACCGTTTAAATTCATGGAGGAGGTTGGTTTAAAAGTCAACAAATGCAATCACAAAATTAGCATGTATGTAAAAGATAATTAAGGTAGTTAAATTCATAAAAGAAGAATTTGCCCCCTTAAACTCTTAAAAATTAATGTAAAAGGACAATCTCTTCCACCTCAAATGTATTATAATATAATATAGGATTAGAAGATAAATGTTAGGGGATCTTGGACAACGTGATTCTCTTTTGTTATCGAGCCGGGGGTCTCTTTGGAAGCGGTCTCTCTACCTATCTGGATAGAGGAAAGACTTGCCACCACCTACCCCCCCCAGACCCTACTCTTGAGTGGGATATACTGGGTTTGTTTGTTTGTTTGTTTGTCTAGTGTCATTAACAATGCATAGAGTTCATATATGTTTGTACATTAAAGAATTTCTATTATGTGCTTTTCAAAGAAACACGAACCTGTTGCCCTTTTAGGGTTCTTAATGGAATAATGGTTAGTGTTTTCTATTCAACAGATAGGAGGTAAATGGAAAGAGAAACTTGACAGTTGGTTTTCAGATACTTCACAAACATTCAATGTCTATTCAAATCACTCATCAGTTGTGAAGGTAATCATCACTGATTGTTTAAAGTTTCTATCCTTTTATATGACTTCAATAACTATGATCAGTGATCCAAAATATACATATGCAGGCATTGCTATGTGCTGGTTTGTATCCGAATGTAGCTGCCACAGAACAAGGCATCTCAGAGAAAGCTCTGAATAGCCTTCGACAATCTGCGGGTCCTACAACCGACTCTAATGTGTGGTTTGATGGAAGAAGGGTCGTACATATTCACCCCTCATCTGTCAATAGCAACTTAAAAACTTTCCAACACCCTTTTCTTGTTTTCCTTGAAAAGGTATAATCCCAATTCTTCATTCTTCTTTTTGCAGATTGTTCATTTGTCTCCCATCTGCTTTTATAATTTTGCTCCAATCATTTACAACTACCAATTTTGTAAAACGATGGGTCTCAAGAATATAAGTTCCTGTATGATTTGATTTTATATAATATTCTAATTTTGTTCCATTTGATGTTAATATTTATAGGTTGAGACAACAAAGGTGTTTCTTCGAGATACAACCATCACTTCCCCCTACTCTATTTTGTTGTTTGGTGGTTCTATGAACATTCAACACCAGGTATCTTTCCTTTTATCATTGATAACTTTTTCAACACATTTTCTTATGGATGTATCATTTGGGTATGTTTTATCTCTAATGGCTCAATCTAGTAAAGCAGAAATATTAGTTAAAAAAGGAAACGATTGGAAGTCTCCCAAAGTGTGTTAGCATGGTCTGCAACTTCCTAATCCACTTTATTCTTGAAATTAGATTATTGTTGAAATAGTGCAGTACTTATGAGTCAAATATTGTATCACAGTTTAAAATCCCATAAAACATCGAATGTTGCCAAACCCACCGATTCAGACCTCCATGCATGAATATGATCCATAATCCAATGTGTGCTCCCATGCATATTTTTTTTTAACTTC
Source organism: Flaveria floridana (assembly GCA_018326465.1). Classification (NCBI taxonomy): domain Eukaryota; kingdom Viridiplantae; phylum Streptophyta; class Magnoliopsida; order Asterales; family Asteraceae; genus Flaveria; species Flaveria floridana. The sequence continues at coordinate 9,753 of BJCO01391722.1, read as the reverse complement.
GACTGCAATCGTCTAGAAATGCTTGTCACTCTACTTTTTGTCAGTACAATCTCTCATGTTTGGCGTGTGATCGGTCACTAAAGCAAATATATAACTACCCAATTTTTAAATGATTTAAAATGGATTAAAGTTGCGTGTCTTGGGTTCTTGTATTTTGCAGACGGGTCTTGTAACCATAGATGGTTGGTTGAAAATGGCTGCACCAGCTCAAACTGCTGTCCTCTTCAAGGAACTTAGGCTAACTCTTCATTCAATTTTGAAAGAGCTAATCAGGAAGCCACAGGTAACAGTCAACACGGGCTGTGCAAATAGTTTCTTTCTTGTATTCTATTGAACCGTTTTTTAAAACACGATCATATTAAAATAACTTTCCGCTAATCGACCATATTTCATCTTCTGTTAGTTGTTAAGGTTTTTGTCTTCTTATCCTGCAGGCTGCAAACATAGCCGAAAATAACGTCATTCAGTCTATAGTACATTTACTATTAGAAGAAGATAAACCTAAAAGGTGATATGCTACAACGAATCCTCGGGATAGACGGTTAAAACTGACAGTTGCTAATTGCTATTTCACAAAGGACACTTTGTCATGGGTTCATGCATCATGTGCATTTTGATGAACCACAAAAAATAATCCGTTGGTATAGACAGTCCAAGTGTTTAAATTTCGAAATACCCTATTATGAAATATGTAGGGTTCAATGTATTTTATACATGGACATCTTAGGTTGTAGATTGTATGTATACGCATGGATCCTAGGGACTGTTCTAAGTATTTATGTATTTTGTTTGTCATTTCCAATACTTATGTTGTTACGGATTGAAATGGTTAAGTTTCAGTAACCCCATCTTCGTACCCAATCATAAAAATATTCTCATACGTGTCAATACTTGATTACTTATTATTGGGTTTACGGTTTTCCTTAGTAGGTATTGCGAGTAAGATTTTATCTCGTTCTTGTCAGCGAAATATTATTTGGAGTGGTGGTCTTGGTGATGGCAGTAACCTCTATCCATTAGGATCCTAATCAGATAGAGGAAATGTTTGTCCTTATTTCACTCCTCTAAAGCTCTACTAATTGTTTTGCTACGACTAGCTTTACTGTACATTTATGTGTATGTGTGCTTGTAGGTATTGTGATCTCAAAGTCACCTTGAAAATGGACTTGAAATATAGATTATAAGAATTATATATTGTTAATACTTTCAAGTTTCTGTATATTCCAAATTTTATTATTTAATAAATATATGTCCTGTTTGATATAAGGCATTTTAGAAAATCACTACAAGTAAAGGAACGTAATATGTATTTTCATTATCGTATTGAATTTAATGTTTACACAAAATGATAGTCTATGTATGTAAATAATGGATTAATGGATTGTAACGAAATTTTTGTAATTATTTTAATCAGCTTTCTATGGTAATCACTTGTTATCTAATTGGATCACATACTCATAGTTCAATGGTAGATTATTTTTGAGTTCCAACCTTTTCTCACTTTCTTTTTCTTAACATGTTATCAGCATGAATCGTCTGTTGTTCCCTGCTCTATTCTTTTGAGTTCTTCAACAAGATTCCCATGATTCCAAGAGCGACCAGTAAGATCCTTATGATCCCAAACCCATCAAAATAAATAGGCCAATTTGTATTCTCCATCATAGGCTAACCAATGGTCATGTTTTAGCACAATGTGAGCGTTTGTTTTGACTTAAATCATTTTTTTCTATTGTCTTACACGACTTGTGTATTGGCTTCAATATTGAAGTTCTTTCTATCAACAGACACCCTGTTCCTATTTTAGTCGTATGCACATTGATGTCGTCACAAGCTGAATCTTAGAATAAATGAATAAAACATGAAGCTCTTTGCTTTTGCTTAAAGTGTGTAACCACGCGAGAAACACTATTGTCTTCCTCCCTCACCACTACATAGAACCAAAATTGATGTGTAAACTGAAGCTGACTGTTGACAAATGCCCAGTCACAAACACAACTGAGAGGCGACGCCATGATTTACGAATTTTAAATAGTGTTGGTATATGTCTTGTATCTTTTTCATTGACAGAAATAGGTAACTGACTTTTGATACATATTGGCCAGTAATAAATTATATTGATAATTTGATCAATGACACATTTAGCTTTTAGATTTGATTTAGTATCCTTAGTTGTTTGAAACAATTGCACTAATGTTGGCAACTACAAGTTACTTCTAGTTATATTGACAATTTGACTGAGAACACTTTTAGTTGTTAGACTTTATTAATTATCTTCTGTTGTTTGAAACTATTAGACAATAATAGTTCTTACCAAACCCTAACATTGTCTAATAGAAACAACTTCACTGATGGCGAGAGCTACATCAATTATTTGTTCTGGTCACACTTTTGACATTAATATTTATTTTCAAACCTCTTGTTTTTTTCTAACTTCCTCTTCTCTAATTTCATTATCTGTTAACTTCATCGCCCTCATTCACACATTTTGCATTTACAGTTTTCATGTTCAGAAAAGATTTCACGTTACTGACACGTCATGTGTCACATCATGAGGGACATACCAAAATTACTTGTATCTTAGAGTGAATTTGCCCATACAATGAAGTAAGACTATCATTTGTCAAACTAACAATATAGATTCTTAGCAGGGCTATAGTTTGAACAATTAATATTCAATTTGTCTAGAAAAAAACTGGAACATGATTTTGAGAGGAGCCCGAAGTTTTAACAACCTACAATTTTGATCGATAGATGACATGTCATTTACAGTACTCCAAATGTCTTTGCAACCGGATCCAATCCCTCATCCCAAAAGACGACTTGTGGAAACGGTCGTTATTTCCGCTAAGATCAATCTCTCAAAGTGCTTTGCTATCAAATAAACTGTTGCAATTTAGTAAAGCGGGATCAAGTATCAACCTGGATAATAAATTTCCTACCAAAAAAGGGTGCATCACCGGTACAACAATGAGAATTATTTGATACATAGCTCCACTAATCCGTATCCGTTAACGAAGCAATTCCTGTAAGACTGTAAGTATGGAACCCACATAAGATGCGAAGGAATAGGTTATTCTTCTTTTTAAAATTACATTGCCCACTACAAAACTTGTAATTTCTCCCATGGCTGCTCATGTTCTTTGTCTGCTTCTTCATCTCCCTCAAAAACCAATCTCACACCACATTTTTTCACCTTACAGTTGAGGCCAACACATGCAAATGAAACCATAAGTTGATCATCTGCTTTCCTCCATCTGGGGTCAGATCTCCTGTACCACAACCATATCTGATCTGACTCGAGATTTGGATCATCAGTTGCCAAGAGAGACACATTACCAATGAGATCACCATGTAGGTTTCTAACACTACATGAGATTTCAAAATATGTACTTCTGCTACTGGTGTTTTCAGGAGTAACAACAACACAAGTAGCCAATCCCTTTAACTTTTTGTAACACCAGTGAGGCAGTAATTCGATTGTTATAAAATCCCCATCACTTTGATTGCTAAACCACCCTGGAATTCTACTTCCTGGAAGAAACACGTTAACCTCTTCAAATATATCGATCCGTCCCTGTCCATCATCAATGTTATATGATGTGTATGTAATATCATTGTTTATATATATGATTATGTCTACGTGGTGTTCATTTCATAACCAATATTATGTTGAAAAGCATGATAACCACATAATCACTGTACAAAGTGCTTTAACGAAAATGATAAAATTGAAAAAAATGGTTTTATTTCTCTCTCCTCACTCTTGCTTTGATTTTATCTTCTCTTTGTAAAAAAAGTATGTGCATGTAGTTTACAAACACATGTGCATGTAGTGTAGCTGCACGTGAAATGCTATCAATGCCATATTTAAAAAAAAATCAAACATTTGAAATCTACATGCATTCTAGTTGATCTATATAATATACAGTATAAGAATCAAGGTGGTTCTATCAGTCTCTAACATGTTATTGGTTCTGAAATGTGTATATATGGTATATGTGTGCGTGCAGAGAAAGAACCTGTGGTAGCAACACCGTAAGAAGGCTCTCGATGGTCTGATTCTCAACCACTTTTGGACAATTTTTAAAATCAAAGGCAGCAGTGCCACCATTACACATGGTTGATAGCTTTGGCAGCTCTTGGAGCGAAATGCAATGTTGTGCATCAAGGTTAAGGATTGATGAAGGAAGTTCTGGCAGAGTTTGGAGCTTCTTACAACCTATCAACCGTAGACATGAAAGTCGAGATAACTGACACAAGTTTGCATTTATGCTTGTGAAATCATTTCCGCTCATATCTAACTCCTCAAGTGAACACAAACTTTCCAGGTGACTTACACTAGCACCTGATAGATTGCAATGGCTGATATTTAAAACCCTTAGTGAACCTAAAGTTGACAAAGAAGGTAACACCAAAGCTACAGGACCATGAAATTTTCTTAGGAATGATGAAAGAGGAAAGAGTGAAGGCCGTGACGGGTGACATCCAACCAAATTTTTAACTTTTGAGCAACCAGAGAGATTGAGATGTTGAAGTGATTCTAATTTAGTTATATTGGGGAAAATCTTGAGGTTTTTGCAGTTTTCTAAACTTAAGATGGTGAGCATCTTCAGAGTTCCGATCGATGGGTGAATTTTAACCAAATTTTCACAACCATCCAGTATCAGCTCTTTTATATTTGGAGTTTCTGTGAAGTCTGGCGTCTTTCTTAAGTTGTGACAATGACTGAGGTTCAATAGTGTCAGCGTTTTGAATCCCTGTTTATAAAGATAAGAGAGAAATGAGTTGTATCAGCATTATTGTTGAAAAAATAAGAACCAATGTTATATACATATGGGTGGGTTGGGTATCGGGTCAAACGGGTTCAAGTTGAAATGCCTCCCTTTTTGTACAGGTTAATTGGGTTGATTGACACACAAAGACCCTTTTGTTCAGCTCAGAATTATTATAAATAATTAATGCATCTATTATAGAATCAACAATTTACTACAATAATACTATAAATCTTTAATTAAAAATGGTATAGGAGATTGCATGAAGGAAAAATAGACTTAGTGTAACTATTAAGAACTAGAACTTCTTATTCGATAGAAACAAGAACAAACAAGATAGTCGGCCCGATTCGAGAGGGGCTAGTCTCCTAATTCTTAATACAAACTAGATAACAATATCAAAGACAATCAAAACAACATGAATGTAAGGTATTTAAACCAAGAAAGAGCGGGAACAGTTCTTGGAGCGGTTGTGTCCCATTTTCTGATTTCATGAGTTTCTCCCTCCCACTTCCTGAATTTTCTGAATTAAGTGACTTGGGTTCGTATCAGTAACTTTCAACCCATTTGACCTTTTCCGTTTCAGTTAATTATAGTTTGTCACATTCATGTACACACACACACACATATATATACATATATACATATACATATATATTCTAGGAACAGTGTGAACAGTGAATACCTTTGATCCGCCCCATATTTGTTTAATACAACTAAACGACAAATCAAGGACAAGGAGGCTCTCTGGGCAAAATGATGATGGTAAATGTTGAAAAGGGTATCCATGCCAAGAAAGAAATTGTAATTCATTGGATAAAAATTCAAGCTTTCCAGGAGTAGTGTTCACGTTAATCTCTTTCCATGATTTTCTTCTGCATTTTATGGCACTGGTGTCTCTAACACTGCTCAAGGCTCCAATATGTATGTGCAGTAATCGAAGATTTTTCAACTTCATGAAGCTTTGACCATCAATATTGACTTTTGAAGATGAAAGGTCCAGTGCAATGCCTTTAACGAATTCAGTTCCCTGTAAAGAGGAGGCAATATAGAAGTATTTTGTATTATTATCGTACTAATATAGTTTCTGTAACCACATATAACACATTAATGTTTCATAAATAATTTTAAAAGATGAATAAGTGTTTTTGGGTCACCCGACCCGATGTGTATAATAATTTACCCATATTGACCCGAACCCATTTTGGCATATTATCCAATCTGCCAGGGCTGCCCATTTTGCCACATGTTGCCATATTTTGCACCTTATCATTTTTCAATACATCGATCACATCTGTAGGAGACCATAATCTGCTTTGCTTCCCAGGTTCTTCAGATTCTTCACGTACTATTTGTCGGCCCATTTCTTGGACCAAATTATGCATTTGTATCCTATCTTCACATATAGTTATTAGCGACTTGTCAACTAAGACTCTGAGATTAGTTGCAAAAGATGACTCGCAGATATCCAGTATTTTCATCACATAATCTTTCTTTTCTCCTTTAAAGAAACATGCAATGTCAAGAAAAATGCTTTTCTGACCAGCATCTAGCTCATCATAACTTACTTTCAGCACTTGATGTAAAAGAGCATTAGGACTGCTTTGAAGATTATCCATCTCATGTTCCCATTCATCTAACGTCTTGTTAAACAGAAAACTTCCAATAGTTTTAAGAGCAAGTGGGAGTCCATTAACATATTGAAGTATTCTGTTAGCACATTCGATAAATTCGTGTTGTGGGTGTTTATCTTTAAAGGCATATTTATTAAACAACTCACGAGCTTCGTCATCATTCAGAGGGTCAATTTCATAAACATGTTCGACTTGATTAGCTTTAAGCAACTGCCTATCTCTGCTGGTTACCACAAGCAAACTTCCAGGATTAAACCACTCTGGATCTCCGGCTAGAGCTTCAAATTGGTTTTGGTCATTTATATCATCAAGTACAATTAAGATGTTTTTACCCTTCATCATGCTCTTTATTATGCGAACCCCTTCACCAACACTTGGTATTTTAAGATCCATCAAATCACCATCTTTCATAATATCATCAAGAAGTTTTGTCTGAAGATGAGCAAGCCCATATCGATTCACAAACTCATTAACATCTTCACAAAAGCTGCATGCTTCAAAATGCTTATACATAAGGTTATAAATAGCTTTGGCAACAGTTGTCTTTCCAATTCCACCAATGCCACATATCCCTATTGTGTGAACCTTATTTGACCCCACAAATTGGAATAAGTTCATTTGCTCTGTGCGAGCATCCAATCCAACTAGGTTGTCACCAGCAGGTATGGGCCCATCAATTAGTTTCTTAAATATCTCCTTTAAGAGTATATCGATAAACTTTGACTCGTTCCTATGAAACCATAACAAAGAGCCTACATCATGAACTTGTTAAGAAATACAAGTGCAATATGTTGTCTAGAGATGGCAACATACATGGGTAGGATGGGTTTGGTAACAAGTTGAAACTTAAAACACATCATCTTTTTAGTACGAGGCGTGTCAGGTTGACCTACCGAAAGTTTTTTTTTTTGTCCAACTCAATTTTTTATTTAGAACGAATGCGTTAATATTATTACAATAGTAATCTAAATCTTTGATGTAAACAATTTAGGATGTTATATGCATTAAGAAAAACCTATTCACAATTTTTAACCAAGTTGACAATATCTACGTGTTTGATTTCTTCCCATTTTAGTTAAATAATTTGATTGTAACCGTTGCCACCTCTAGTTTTGGAATAGTTACCCATTGGTCGTATTTTGGAGATCCCATCCTGATAAGTTCCCAGCAAAGGTTAAAGCTCTCTTCCATTTGATGACCTCCTTTTCGTTTAACGCTTCATGATTCATGATTGCTTCTTTGTAGCTCTCCCTTTGATTTCTCACCTCTGCTGGACTCACGTCATAAAAGATAGGCCAAACTTCATATCTGTCCTTCTCACTCTTCTTGCACTCAAGAATTTTCACAAGTTCTTTCAAACACATTGTTGACGAAGCATAGTTGTGTGAGAAAATAACTATTATGACCCTAGCCTGTTCAATGGCTTCAAAAGATGACCCTTCTCCTCTGTTGCCCCTATAAGCATGAATTCCTTTTCTTTTTAAATCACTAAAGAAATGACCCATGAAAGTTTTGCTGATGTCCTCATCTCTAAAACTCACAAAGACATCATAAACTTGTTGACGAGAAGATGATGATGCCATCGTAAAAGGTGGCTGGCTGCTGTATGATCAAGGGCAAAAGAGTCAATTAAAAATAGTTTCTGGACCAATATAAGTATTGGATTTAAGCTCCTGTTTAATAGGAGTGTACCTCTTGTATCCTGACTTGGTAGGTCAATTAAATTTTAGTTTCACTTTCTCTTCATCTTATTCAATCCATGTTCTTTTTCTCATGGTACCAAAACAAGATGTGTAGAATCATTTTTTTCTTTCTACAAGATGTCCAATACAACAAACTTTTCCTATTTTTCTTTCAATACAAAATAATAGCCTGTGCTCTTTCTTTCAATAGCATAAGCTCAATCACACTTCAATTTATCACATTAAGTTTGAAATAAAAAAGAAGTTCATATGAAGCCCCCTCACGGCTACATGACCAACTCCTTGTAAGGACTAAAACAAGCTCATGGCAGTGATTCATCATACTCAGTCAAGCCTTAAAAGGAACCAGCTTCAAAAAAGATAATCCTGACTACTCCTTACGCTGCAAAATGACGTCGATTTCTGATTAATGATGCTTTCATAGCAGGATCTAGTCAAAAATTTAGAAATGATATTAAGAATGCTTTGGGTTCCTACTTCCTAGTCAACGGAAGAATAATCAAAGAATGAAATCTCCTTAACATAAATCCCCTATCACTACTTGTTAATTGTGCAAACATAATTTACTAGAATGAAAGTGTTTGATGATCCACCTACATATCAATAGCTTCTAGAAAATTAAAAAAAAAAAAAAAAAGTGTACCGAAAAAATTACTATATCAAAGAATTACCTTTTGTGCTCACCTATTAAGTAAATTCTGGAGCTCTGATTCAAGGCTACAACTACCATCATCATCATATTCTTCTTCTTCTTCTTCTACTTGATTGAAAGGCTAATGTGCCGGTGCTTAGATTATATTACTATATCTTCCCTAGGGATTCAATAGTATTCTGGAAATCAAAGTAACAACTAATGTCTACAGATGATCAGCTTAAGCTAAACATAAACTTGACATCCATACAAGTTTCAAGTTAAAAAGTAAAACATTACAACTATTCGATCATTGTGGTATAGAAACAGTAGATTAATCGATACGATAGAAGAGGGGAAAGTGGTACCTCGCTGTCTCCGGTCGCCGTCGCCGTCGGCGGATGAAAGAAGTTGAGGGATGGCATCATTTTGTGAAGTGATCATTGACCAACAGGGTCAAGTAAACGGTTGTTGTATTAGGTGCTGTTTGTCTGAGAAGAGGTAAAACGTCTGCAGTCTGCGGATCACATCTGCAGACATCTGCAGCAGAAGAGTTGGACCAAATGTCTGCAGTCTGCAAGAAAAAGACTGTTTGTTTTATTTAACATCTGCAGAATGCTGAAATATTCTGTAATTAAACTAAATTTATTTTTTAAACTTTAAAAACAACTAATACATTAATATATAAATAAAAGTCATAGAAATACATTAAAATATAAATAAAAGTCATACAACACTACAATAATATTCATAAAATCATACAATTACATTTATAAATCGTTTACATGTGACAAGATAACCGATGCTCAATGACATACCATCTCCTTTTTGATCTTCTTGAGTTCCTTATCGGTCAACGACTCAATATCAAAATCATAGTAAAACCCGTGTTCAATCCATGGACCAATCGTCACTTTGGCATCTGGGAATACCTTTTGAACAACCATTGCCATGACATGAGCACACTGTATCCATACGTAAAATCATTTAGCTGATCTATCCTCTATGCATTT
>BJCO01391713.1:0-11303 GCA_018326465.1 Flaveria floridana | reverse complement strand
TATATATATATATATATATATATAATGGTTTGTATTTGTTTGTTTTGGAAAATTTTGTTTTTATGTATTAATGTTCATGAATATTTGTGTACGTTTGCTTGCCTTCGTTAGCATTCTGTATGTTCACGAACATATTCATTCTCTTAATGAATGAACACCAACTACAAATCTCGTTCGGTAAGTGTTCGTGAACAGTTCATAAATAAGTTATTTTTTAATAAACAAACTCGAACAAGCCTCCGTTTGTGTTCGTTCAGTTTGTTTACACCCCTACATGCAAATTAAAAGAGTGGATACACTTGGCTCGTCATAGGTAGATAGAGCACAATATTCTTACTCTTCATGGGGTAAGAGGGTGATCTTTCACGAGAATCTTACAATATTGCAGCAAATTTGAGTGCTAAAAGATCACGACAATGTGTAAATTAGTTTTAGCCAAGTATTGTACATTTCAAATCTAATCATCGTCCAAGCCAGCCAGCTTTCTTGCATAAGTTTAAGTTATATTATGGTTTGTATTTTTTTCCCAAAAAAATAACGTTTATGGCAAAATCATCAGACATTGTGGACTATTAGCTTTTTATTTATTTATTTATTTATTTTTACTTAATTAGCTACTAAAATTTATTTGGGAACCCTTACGACCTTTTATAAAATCAGATTTTGTACAATAAGTGTTAAGGACCCATTTGACCCCTCAACCTATTTTCTTCCCAAAATTTCAACATGACTCGCATTTTATTTAAAATTCAATCATACTTTCAAAATTTACACATCATACCCAAAGTCTACCTACATAAACACAGCGCTTCTCATTAAATTCAGATAACACAAAAATAAATACCAATTATTACATCAAATTTTCTAGATGTTACTGTATATCATAAGTGGTTTGATTAAATGCATCCCCTATTACTTTACTCATCATACCCTCCCCTAGTGATTTGATGCGTATAGATCCCATATCCCCTGGTGATTTAATTTGTACATGCCCGCCCATATGGGATCGCATTTCATTATCATATATGATATACGTGTTCATACATAGAATGTGATGTATCCAATTCTTAAAAAGATGAAATAACTGATATGACGACAAGAAGAGTAATCTTAACCCGAGGCATAAAATATCAAAACATGGTGAGGCAAAGTAGTTGGATAATTTTGTATCTTCTTTTCATCAAAATGAAATTATTTTATATCTCCAAGGCAAAGAAGCCAAAGTCCATCATCACACAAACCAATCAACAACGCAGCACAGCAAATGGACTCGTTTCAACAGTATCAAGCCTTTGCAACCCCAAACCAAAACTTACATTCTTAAAACACTTCACCAAATAAGTTTTCTCAACAGAGTTGCTTCATTAAAAGCTGCCGAATAAACGATTAATTACGAAACGAGTAATTATGACCGGTTATGACCTTGAGATGGATTCCTCTCTGAGCCATGCCTCTGTCGAAAGACAGCAGCAGAGCCACCCCCGCCCTGGTGAAAACCCCACCCGTGCCCTGGGTGTGGCTGTGGGTGTGCCTCTCTTTCCCAGCTATGCTGGAACGGGCTTGGCATCGAGCTTTCTGCTTCCTGAAAGCCGCTTCTTGTAGCTGACCCGGATGTTGGGAGGTAATAGACGCCACCTCCGCGTATGTGATCTGAAGATGACCCCACTTGACCCATTTGGGACTGGCTGTTGGATCTCCGTGATCCAGATGCTATAGGCGTGCGTAAGCCTGGTAAACTGCTAGGTTGCTGAAAATAGGCCTGAAGAGCTTGGGTCCGTTCACGTGCCCGTGCAGCACTCCCAGGGTGTGGATGAATCAGTGAAGACCCAGCCGAGCTGGGAGCTCTAGCAGCCACAGAACTGCAAAAGTACGCAAATCATCGCCATTTAGGGGTGAAGAAAACACATCATCTACAAGTACATGAATAGCTATGAAAATACAAAGGAAAATATAAATTTATAGAGACAGGTGGTTTACCTTTGACCAAGAAGGAAAGGATGCACATAAGAGCCTGATCTTGGGATATCAGCATTATTCCTAACCGGCCTTCGTGGCATGACAGATGGCATGGAGGGTTGATCAGCACCACCTACACGGCTGTGTGATGGTGGAAATAGGGTGGCGTGATAGCGGACATCCACATTTGGCAAAGCATAAGAATTTGGCATCTCACTGGTCGCTGATTGGCTGTTGTTCCACTGATTATTGTTGTTATTGTAGGAGGGACCGTCAGCAACACTTGCACTGGAAGCTGAGGAGGATGATGACGGGTGAACCGGCTGAACATAGGCAACATAAGGACATAGATGAGTAGCAGATGACAAAGCTGTTGCATGTTCAGTGAAGATTGCATGTTGTCCAAGGAAATCATGGTCTGAAAGAAAAACCGTTAAAGAATTCCTGTTATTTTTGAAGTTCGGGTGAAGTTAAGGTTTAACTCATATAATCATTTAAACAATGAATAAAATCTTACATGCAGTTGTTGGAAATTCCCCTTCACTGCAAAATAAAAAGAAAATTAGTAAAAAATAAGCAGTCAGTGTTGCAAACATAGATAGGCCTCCTCACTTCCAATATCAGTTCAAATATCATATTTAGAAATACATGGCTCCAAGATTGCTTTTTGTATATGCTAAAATAAACAAAATTACTCAAAAGCTTTATGAGGTTGAACTTCTAAACCTTCTAAAATGCAATTTCTATTTAATTATTTTATTTTTAATTTCCATCCTATTTTAAGAAAACAATACCGTTAAACATGTTATCATTTTTATTCAAGTGCATCACAGTTGCTATTTGCTACACTATTAAGAATTGATTATAAGCAGAAATTACCAAACAAGGCTGGCATCATCAAGCATTTGGGATAGAATTCCAGATTGTCATATTATTTTACAACTCAATACGTTAGCAAACCAACACTCAATGATTGCTGGGTGCATAACAAGCATATTGTGAACTAATTTTTCAATTTCAGTTTTGGTCTTGAAAAGCTAAAGCAACCACTGATGAAGAGGCATAAGAGTCACAGTTGCTGCACAGAAACATTATATATATATAGGATGATGTTCATTTCAGAACACTATATTTCTGCGAGAACATGCAGAACAAATCTAAACCATATAAGTATATAACTATTTATCCATGGATCATTTTTTTTATTTTTTGTACCGCTTACATACATGAGTAGGTTTTGTACATAAAGAACCATCAGGCTAAATTGTTCATGTACCTTTTAAATTTGCATTGTTTACATGTGTAAGTTATATCCATGAACAAACAATCACACTAATTTGTTTATGTTATTTAAAATTTTGCACCATTTGCCTACACATGTACAACGTTATATGTTTCAGTGAACAGTGAAGCTATTTTGTTCTTAATTCTTTTTGAATCTCAGGAGAGAGGAGAAAAAAACAATAACCAGTACATTTATATTCTTTTTCTTCTATTTTGTGCCGCATGTACTTGCTATTAGTAGTTAAACTAAATTTAATAGATTAATAAAACTTTATACTAAGCGTGACAAATTCTATAATTAGGGTTAATATAAGTAAGCTATTTAGAGTTAGTTATGTCGGTTATTTAACCCGTCAGCTCACCAATGGGTTGGCACCTTTCCCCGCCAATCCCAACGTATATATACCCTCCAATTAATCATTTGACACATTGATGAAATCCAAAATATATAACTGAAACTCTCTGCAAGCTCATAACTACATTTCTTTAAAGTGTGTATATAAATTTTGTGTTTTGTGTGTTTGATCCCCTCCATACCCAACACTTTCCATATATAGTGTTCTGAAGTAATATTTCCTATACACACACATATGCACATGCATGTGTGTGAATATACATGTATATGTGTGTATTGGTACTGAACCTGAACTTTCAGAAGGCAGATAGAAATGACATATAGCAAAATACATGATCGTGCTTACTCAAAAGAAGCGGTGAGCCGAGTAAATCCACCAAAAGGGCACCACATCGACTGCAAAAAGGAAAAGAAAAGCCTAATGAAGAGTACCAAAAATTTGACACACTAAATAATATATGCAGAAATATTCAGCCATGCATCTGGATAATCCTAACAAATGGGTAGCTTAACCCCAAATATTTTTGTTTAACTTGATATAAAACAACTCCAAAGATATTGCACATCAAATCTAATGCAGTTATTAGATTTAATGAACAACAGTTTCCATTGCATCAATCATCGAATGATGCTTTTCAAGATATCTAATCCCATATCATGTCCCCACATTGATGGCTCATCATATACACGAAGTATATTAGTCATACTGAATGACTTACCTGTCAAACCTCTCAACAAACTTTCTTAACATCCTCAATCCAACTCAAGTGCCCAAAGACATGGAAATAAGTGCATCCACTTAAATCAATTGCAGTTCTTTACCTTTAAGCATCGTTAACAGAGTGGAGAAGAAAAGGTCACAACTTTCTATGTGAGGGCTATAAAGCTATAAAAGGAAGTCATAACATGTGTCGCCACAGACAGAGTGGAGAAGAAAAGGTCACAACTTTCTATGTGAGGGCTATAAAGCTATAAAAGGAAGTCATAACATGTGTCGCCACAGACAGAGTGGAGAAGAAAAGGTCACAACTTTCTATGTGAGGGCTATAAAGCTATAAAAGGAAGTCATAACATGTGTCGCCACAGACAGAGTGGAGAAGAAAAGGTCACAACTTTCTATGTGAGGGCTATAAAGCTATAAAAGGAAGTCATAACATGTGTCGCCACAGACAGAGTGGAGAAGAAAAGGTCACAACTTTCTATGTGAGGGCTATAAAGCTATAAAAGGAAGTCATAACATGTGTCGCCACAGACAGAGTGGAGAAGAAAAGGTCACAACTTTCTATGTGAGGGCTATAAAGCTATAAAAGGAAGTCATAACATGTGTCGCCACAGAAGTTATGGTTTGTATTATGTTATCGATTTGCCGGGCAAATGCCCTTTTATAAAAAAAAAACATGTGTCGCAACTAAGCTTCCTAATAACTTAATCAAATTCAAGTTGTTAGTCTTCCTTTTCAGGAAAACTATAGCATTGTTCTAAACATCCCTGCTTCAAGCTGTTTAGTCAACAGTCCCCCACAATTTCAATTACTTAAAGCACTCAGGTGTCAAGTGTTTCAAGAAACTGAAATAGAGATAAACTCATTTTCCCAAAAGTTACATGATGTTGGGGTAGCCTTATTAATCTACCCAAGGCATTGTATCAACCAAACAAGGACAATAGTCTATTAGTCATTAAATAACTTTATCAAAATTATAACTGCCTTGGTGAAAATTTGAGAACTATAAAGCCATAATAAGAGATGCATCTTACAGTTGTTTCAGGATAGCTTAGGTCATAGAGATCATCATCATGCGTCCAGTCATCCATGCTGAATTCAGGATACGATCTACAACCATTTGCATAAAGCCATTGGCCTTTCTCAATTTTCCTGCAGTTAGGGCATTGCATCACTCCCTTCACATTAAATGCAGAACCAATGCAATCTGCAACCAAACAAAAGAAAGAAATCATGTATAACAGAAAAATAAGAGATACAAATTAAATCTAAGTTAGATCTGCAACCTGAAGATCTATGCAATATGGATTCAACTAATCAGGAGTTGTTTTGCAAACTTTGTGAATTAACTGAATCAAATTTGATCTTAGATTCACTATAAATTTTAATTATGCACATAAGATTTATCTGTGTAGCAGTAGCACAGACAGCAAGCATTCAAGTCCTGTATAAACCAAAACATATATCGCAATGTCTCAACAAAGATTCCTTTCTTTTCGGGTGCCTATAGCCACAGCTCCACAAAATATTATCAGGTCATGCAAGATTTGATGGTTATTTGGCAACATTAAGTATACATATGTTTACTTAAGGAAACTGAAAAAATCTCAAAATCACACAGTATGATTTCATATCTGTGGTATTTGTAAGTTAGTTGGAATAGTTAAGCACACTAGGGCCTTTAATATACAAATTTGAGTTCCACGCAAATTTCAAACATAAAAATAATATCATCAAAGCAAAAACCAGCATGGAAAGCCCAAACTATCATGAAATGATCAAAGAATTGTGATATAATCAACTTATCATTAGCACTTGGCAAAAAATCCCAATAAAAAAACTACACAAACAGGACAAGCTACAACTCAAAATGATGAACTGGTGGAAATCCTTGCTAGGGCTGCTAAGCATGTGCCTATGCATATTAAGCAGCCCCCACAGCTGAAATTAGTTAGGGCCGCTTAACCAATCACGTAGGACTAAAGCGTACCTAGCCGCTACGCCTACTAAGTAATAGTATTATGTTTACTTAAATGAAATCTTTACAGTTCTTATTCTTGAACTGCTACATAAGTTATACAATGATATTTAGCTTAAATAAAAAAAACTGTATCAAATTTTAGACCCTCGTGGCCTCGTATCTTCACATAATTGACAAGTAATTATCCGATTTCATGAACATTAAAAAAGAGCAATGGTTACAATCAAGCAATTAAGCAACTGAAACGACCACTAAACCTAAACATTATGTTAATACTTTTATCCCAGTATAAAAAGTCTTTACTAAAAAATTAATATAAGCAGTCAAGCACTCTAGCAAATTTTTTTCCTAATAGAAATACCATATTCACTACCACTTTATCAAAGGAAATAGTATCCCTACCAACCCTTATCAGCCATAAATGCAGAACATATTAGCTATGTTTACACTTCAGTTTTATTCAGAAATCCTCCACATAGAATGAAGCTCACTTTCAAGTTTCAACTTCTACTTATTCTATGTGCTAACCACAGATACATTGAGACAAACGTGTTTCTCAATATAAACACAAAGCTGATACTAAAGATCCTTTCAGATCACAAAAATCATATCTTCACACCAACACCTAACAACACCTTCTTCAACTGTTCAATCACACAAACCTCAAGCAATCAGTAACAAGTTAACAACCAGTCCATGATGCCCATATGATCCATACCTTATAACATCACAACTAATAAGTTCATCTACAACAAGATGATTCACAATTCCCAAGGGTCACATCAAACAAACACCAAAACAAGTTCAAATCGGAAACAAAAAACAACATACAATATATCAAACTCACTGATCATCCAAATCAAATCGAAAGAAGTTACTAACCTAGATGAAACTGATGACCACATAGAAGCTTCGCCCAAGAACGACCACCATCATCCGTCACAACCTCGAGGCAAATCGAGCACGAAACGGAGACAGCAGCCTTGCCTCCACCAGCAATATCCCCATCATCTACAAGATCTGGATCCTCCAGCCCCATATACTCAAACACACACACAAACCCTAACCCTAATCGATCAACAACTCCAATCACCTCCACCAACACAAACACAAACACAAACAAAATCCCCTTAAATTCGTTTCGACAACACCTTAAACAGAATCAAGAATCCCCTTTTCTAGGGGTTAAAACTCAAAACAATCAACGAAAGACGATCAACAGAAGCGATTACAGGTATGAGATATTTGGGGGTTGTTTGGAGTTGAAGTTTGAATTGAAGAATCTCAAGTGCCGATGAGATGATGATGATGATGAAGAAGAGATGATTTGATTCGAGAATTGTGTGAGATGAAACTGAACCTCTCTCTCCTGTCGTTCGCTTGTTTTAGGGCCGTTGGATTTGGTCTGTACGGGGTGCATTTACCGCTGTTTGTTCTAGTGTGTTTGGTTTGGACGGTCAGGATTAAAGCAGTTTTGTAGAGTTGGATTTTAGATGAGATGAGTTGAAATGAGATGAGATGAGATGACTCAACACGTTACGTACAAACACAAACCCCACCTTTCAAAATATACAATCCGTATGTATCACTCAACCTTTTAAAACTTCCTAAGAAATTTTAATAACAAATGAATTATCGTTTTATTTACTGTGTTTTGATTATATTTGTTATATTTATTTAAAACAATTTTTTTTACATTTGACTCCTCAAATTTGAAAAACATTATCATTTTCATTTAAAAATATTAGTTTTATTATTTTAATATGTTAAATATTCATCATTAAAAGAGTATTTCTATAAATTTTCATATAAAAACGAAATCCTAATTTATGTTTGTGTTCCTGAAAAAATTTCTTTCACAGAATTCATGTTTTTAAATAAAAATGATAACTTTTTTCAAAACTTGAGTAATCAAGAAAAAATATTTTTGGATAAAAATTATAATTATGATCAAATTATAGCTGGAAAAACAATAATTTACTCTTTATAATTTATAATATATTTTGAAGAGTTATGAATGAAATACAAGGTTGAATTAAGAAACGTTTAGCTTTTGAGTCTTATAATTGTATTTGAGACTAAACATTTTTTATGAATCTGTTAATCTTTTATCTATTTTTATGATAGAGGTGGTATCTCTTTATTGCTATAATCTTGTAAGGAACCATTTTTTTTCTTAAAAGCAAGCTTATGTTGTTGATCTATTGTTAAAGCATCCATGAAACTCAAAGCAATGACTTCATGATTCAAATATCAAAAGGGAAAATTAAGTCATGGAGTTTCTAACAAGTTGATTTGAAGTCAAACATGTTCTTATATGAATTTATTTATTTCTTTTTCTTTTTCTTTTTCTTTTTCTTTCTTTTCAAAATGAATATGCATATTTCATTTGATGATGGTTTTGCATCGGCTGAACATAAAAATTCGGTCGAGATCATGATTCAAGCATACAAAGATGTCGTGATTTATATGAAATTTGGACAGAGAGCCATGGTGACATGGGTGAAGGTGTACGTGTGACCATCCAATAGTTTTTCATGTATATATTCTTTATTGTTAGTGTGTATATAGTTAGAAGAATAAACACATAAAATTTCATGATACATGTTAATGATGCATCATCTTATTATAATGTCATATGCGAAAAGTCACAACAATAATATCTAGATATCATAAATGTCAACAAAAGAATCATGGTCGTGTCATGAATCGACCTTACCGTCGTGCACATTAAAATAAAAGAGCCCACAATAGAAGCATTACGGTTGATATCATGGTCACATAATGGGTCGACAATGACAAGTATGATAAAGATTCAAGCTACAAAAACTCCCACGCTCGATATATAATACGATCGTGGATCTTCTATGTTGAGAATAAAGATTTATTAAAATAGAAAAAAACAAGCTCTAGTTAAGTGTTAGAACAACTAGGTATGAGGTGATAAAGTAAAGATCAAGAGATAAATATTAGTAAACAATGAGAAGATCACTTAAACACTTTTATAAGAACTTCAACAAAAGTTTTATAAAAATAGAATGTTTATATAACAAACTCTTATTAATTCAAATGAAATCTTCTGAAATACATGTTCACAAATTACAGTCAAGGATTTGAACATTTTTTATGAAATTAAAATGTTTATAAAATGAAATCAAGACTTCAAACATCTTCATAACTTAAAGTCAAAACATTTATAAACATTAAAAATACATTTGATCAAAGATTGTGGAAGGGACTGTTTTAAGAAATGGTTGCTTAATAAGAGAAAGAGAGAGAAAGAGACACTATAATGAGAAACTAACAAAACCAAAATTTTACTTTAGAAGTTGGTCAATTTTCTATTTTGAAGACTAAACCTTATTGATTAAAACTAATGTGATCGTCATTTAAGATTTGATAAAGAATAAATAGTGTGTTACTACAACCAATTCCGGGTCGGGTCTCATTTTCAGGTCAAGCTGAGTCTAACGTCCGGATTCATTCCCGAGCTTCGAACCTAGCTGTAACACACAAAGAAAATCTACGTTAAAGGGCCCGGAGGGTACTCCGACGCCAAGTTAGTAATTTGTATAGGATAAACATTTGCATAACGTTAAAACACGTAACTAAATATAATGCATATATAATAGATAGTAAGTTGAATGATATGTATGTCGTGAAGGGAGTTGAAATGGAGTAGGTAGGAAGGAGTTGTTTTCAAGAGAACAAAAGATTGAATATTAATATATAAACTAAATATTAGTTTGGGTCTGTACGGTATATATTAGAAAGTCTATGTTTGTGTCTAGTATGTAATTATGTAAATATATAAGGGTCAAGAATGTGTTAATAGGAAACCTGGTGGTTGGTTCTAGGGCTATATATACCCTTATATGTATGTGATGTTGTATGAATAATTATATGTATGAAAGTAAGTTTATCAATAGAATTCTGCAAGTTCTATCAATCATTCTATCTTTATTCATCTGATTTGTATCTCTAATTTACCAGCAATATGATATCAGAGCATTAGGCTCGTGAAATCCTTGCAATCAATTCGTGTTTTACTCGCTATTACGTTCAGAACGTGATCGGCTATTCGACGTTCCGAATTATGCCAAAAACTTGTTTGGATTTCAGGAAGAAAAAATGATGTTTCTATTCCTTGTTACAGCGAACATCGAAAAAAAGAGACCGAACTTTAAACTTGTTATGTATTGAATAGTTAAGGGACTGCTTATGTCATTAATAGTAGTTGGAGGGTTTAATTGTACTTGTGAAAGAATTAGTTAGTAGTCGTTGAGGTCGTTATATAGTCGGTTGTAACACTCTGTTCGGTATGCAATGAATTCTTCTTCCTTCTTGTTTTTATTGCATCAGTGGTTCAGAGCTTTCGATTCTCGGAGCTCGATCCAATTCATGTATGGAAACCAACACTAGAAATCAAGAAATTGATAAGGTGTTAAAGGAGCATGAGCGTTCTTTTGTTGAATTGAAAGCTTTAGCTGCCGAGACCAACAGAGCGATTGAAGAGAACAATAATTCAATAGCTGAATTGAGAGCATTGGTTGAGAAGATGCTAAGTAATTGGAATGATCAACTAGTAATCAATTTGGCAAACGGTGGTGAACGCGGTGGAGATCGCGATAGCGATTCCATTCACAAAGATAAGGACCGTTCCACACGGCTTGGGAAAATTGAATTTCCAAAGTTCAAAGGCAAGGATGTGAACAGATGGTGTAACACCCGTAAATTCTTTTAAAGAAATAAAAGAATGAAATAGAAAGAGAAGGGAAGAAAACTGAAGTCAACTTAAAGTTAAAGGGTAAAAAGTGCCAAAAGGACAAAAGAAAATAAAGTTGGTGGATAAAAAGGTATGGCCGCCCATTTTGGCCTGTCAAAACACTCTCATTCATCTTTTTAGAAAGAGAAACAGCAGAGGCTTCGGTTTTAGAGAGAGAAAGAAGAAGAAATCTAATTCAAGGTAAGAATTAGTGTTTTTAAGTTGTGTTTGAGCTAAGAAA
>BJCO01391686.1:0-10460 GCA_018326465.1 Flaveria floridana | reverse complement strand
AAACTGCTTAGGAATAAGTTAGGTCTAACATGAAAGACATGGGCCTAGTGATGTGATTCTTGAGCTAAAGATCACTAAGGCCCAAGGCCGTCTTGTATTAAGTTAAACTTACTATCTGGGGACAAAATTCTTGAGCAATTCAATGTGGAGGACACAGGTGTCGCTAAAACTTCATTTGATATCAGCCAACATCTTTCAAAGAACAAAGATGAAATGGTTGCTTATTTAGACTACTCAAGGGTGATTGGTAGCCTGGACATGTACTAGACCTGAATTAGCGTATGTTGTGAGCAGACTAAGTATATATACTAGTGATTAAGGTGTTGAACATTGGAAGAGCATGATGAGGTTGCTAAAGTACTTAAGATACACAAGGAATTATGGATTGTATTATAACCGAGATCCGAAAGTGACTAAAAAATACACTGATACAAACTAGATCTAAGATATGAAACATTCCAAATCAACAAGTGAGTATATATTCACACTTAGTGGTGCGTTATAACTTGGAAGTCGTCCAAGAAAACGGTTATAGCTAGATTCACAATGGAAATATGTTAAAAATACTTATATTCAATTCAATTGTATTTCTCTCTATCTTAGGTTCAGTTTGTGTTTATTTGTTCAGTTGGTGTTTATTTGTAGGTCTCTAATTGTTGAGGGACTTATTCTGTCATTTGGAGAAGTTGAAGGGCTGGAGTGAAGTTGTAGTTGCTACATAGTCAAAGTGTGCTGCTAGAGTTTAAAGGAAGCTATGAGATCTTCATTTTTCCACTTTTTTCCAGAATTTTCTTTTCATCTCTTTCGATTAACTCGCCATTGTTCCAGTCGAGTTCTTCGTTGATCTTGTGTTGAGTGTTTGCATCATCTTGATACTCACTCTATTTTCTGTTGATTCTTTGCGTTCTTGATAGAGACCAGTTAAATCACAATTTGTTGTAAACCCTTGATGTTCAGGGTTATTTCTACTTGTATTTGAAGATTCGCAGTGGTTATTGATATGAAGATGAATGGATCTATGAGTTTTTACATGGTATCAGAGCTTAGGCTCTGATATCCATCGTCTTCCGCTGTCTGTCGATTCAACATCTCAGGGTTAGGGTTTCTTCACAACAAACCCTGCCCTCAGTATATGCGATTGATTTTGTTGCTGATAGCATAACTCGGAGATCTGCTGTTGACGCTTCATCTTCTCGAATCTGTTGCAACCTAGAAGGCTGCACAGGTCCTGTTGGTTCTTCTTGACCTTGTAACCCTAGAAGGTTACAGACCTATTTTCTGTCACCACAAACCAGAGGTCATCTGAGGACGGCTCATCTTCTTGAATCTGTTGCAACCCTAGAAGGTTGCACAGGTTCCACTGGTTTTTCTTGATCGTGTAACCCTAGAAGGTTACCGGTCCTATCTTCTGCATTCCCATATTGGGTTCCCCGCTGTGAGGATATCTCTTCCCTTATCTCATTTACTTTCATTGTCTGTCTTTAGTTGCTGTTTGACCGGGTTAGGGGTACCTGTATCTGGTTCTTTCTTTTGCAGGGACATTTGTGCTTACCTGTATTTACTTGTTCTTAGCAATTTCTGTGTGCTTACATAATTTTTTGTGATTCCTTTGTAAACTGTCTGGTCTTGAGATGGCTGATAATATTAAGAATACTAATATCCCTCCTAAGAACACTGAGAGACCTGTTGTCATTAGTAATACCTTAATTAGTAAACTTGATGTTAGCAACCCCCTGTACCTTCATGCCAATGACTCTGGAACTCTTACTATTGTCACTATGAAACTTAAGGGGACCGAAAATTACCCTGTCTGGGCCAGCTCAATGAAGCTTGCATTGGAAGTAAGAAACAAAACAGGCTTCATTGATGGCTCTTGTACCAAGTCTAAAACTGACACTGTGCTTGCCAAACAATGGGACAGGTGCAACTCAGTTGTCCTGTCATGGATCTTAAACTCGATTTCAGAAGAACTGTATTTAGGTCAAGTCTTTTCTAAACTAGCATCTGATGTTTGGACAGATTTAAAAGAAACTTATGATAAAGTTGATGGCTCAGTAGTGTTTAATCTCTATCAAAATATTAATTGTCTGAAACAAAATGGAAGCACAGTGGTAGAATATTACCACAAACTGAATACCATGTGGAAACAATTTGATGCCATGGTTCAGTTACCCTCATGTTCTTGTAAAGCATCCAAAGAATTCAATGATTTTAACCACTTAATAAAAGTAATGCAGTTTCTAATGGGTCTTGATGAAGTTTATCAACCCGTTAGAACCAACTTGCTAATCAGTGATCCTCTTCCCACTATCAAGGATGCTTTTTCAATTGTATCAAGAGAAGAGTCTCACCGTTTATCTAGTTCGAACGCAACTGGTAAACCAAATCAAAATATGGCATTCTTTTCTAAAACAAATCAATCATTTGAAACTAAAAATCAAAACAATAATAATCGAAGGAAAAATAGAAGAGGACCTAATCCTAATCTCAAGTATACCCACTGTAACAAAGTGGGTCATACTGTTGAAAAGTGCTATGAACTTGTGGGGTACCCTCCCTCATATAGGAGACAATCTGGTCCTCAAGGATCCAAAGGTACAACCACAAGTTCATCATCAAACATACCTAATAAAACTGGTACTGTTTCAGCTACCTCTATGTCATTCACTCCAGAACAATTTGCAAAACTCATGAGTCTTATAAATGAAAAAACATCTCCTGACCCTTAGAGTTCTGGCATTGGAGGTACATCTGTTAGTGGTTGTTGCACCATATCTGCTAATTTCTTTCCTTATAATCTGTCTTCCTTTCTTGGGAAAGTCTTTGACAATGGTTGGATAGTTGACTCTGGGGCAAATCAGCACATGGTTAAATCTGAGATAAATTTAATTAACAGTATTGATGTACTTAATTTCAACATGACAGTTAATCACCCAAATGGTACAAAAGCTAAAATAACTAAAATAGGTGACTACATACTCACTAATAATATAATCTTGTCAAATGTATTTGTTGTCCCCGAGTACTCTATCAACCTCATATCTGTCCACAAACTTACCAAAGATAACAACTTAGAAATTCGGTTTGATAAAGAAAATTGTTTTGTTCAGGATTCGAAATCAAAGAAAATCTTGGTGACTGGTAGGCAGAATGATGGCCTATACTTTTTTGACAAAGTTGGTGATCCCATCAATTTGTGTTTTAACAGCATTGCTAATTCCAGTCTTTGGCACTCTAGGCTAGGTCATCCCTCAGAAAAGGTTATGTCCATCCTAAGTGAGTCTCTAGGTGTTCAAAATGTATCCAGAACCTCCCCCTGTAAGGTCTACCATAAATCCAAACAGACCAGAGTTCCATTTCCCCTTAGTGAGCATACCTCTAAAGCCATAGGAGACCTTGTCCATCTCGATGTATGGGGACCATATAGGATTCCAAGTAAAGAAGGATACCGATATTTCTTGACTGTTGTTGATGACTTTTCTCGGTCAGTATGGTGTTTCCTCCTAAAATCTAAACATGAAGTTACTAGTAGTATCATTAACTATGTTGAACTTGTTCAAAATCAATTTGGGAAAACTATGAAAATTTTTCGTAGTGATAATGGAACTAAGTTTGTAAATAATCACTTAGCTGATTTTCTCACCTCCAAAGGTATCCTTCATCAAACCTCATGTGTCCATACTCCTCAGCAAAATGGGATTGCTGAGAGGAAGCACATACACTTATTAAATGTTGCCCGTGCTCTTCTGTTTCAAGGGGGTGTCCCCCTTTCTTTTTGGTCTAAATGTGTGCTAACAGCTACCTACCTTATCAACAGGACTCCCTCTGCGGTGTTACAAGGAAAAAGTCCCTATGAAATTATGTTCGGTTTTAAACCCTCTCTTAAACACCTTAGAAACTTCGGATGCTTATGTTTTAGCACAATTTTAAGTAACTCGGATAAATTTTCAAGTCGTGCAAATAAATGCATTTTAATTGGTTACTCAAATGTAAAAAAGGGATATAAGTTGTGGGATATTGAAAACATATCTGAATTTTATTCAAGAGATGTTAAGTTCTATGAACATGTTTTCCCATTTAAAAATAAAACCAATGATCAAACAAATAATTCCTCGGATTTAAATGTAATTAACTTTTTTGATTTAACTTCTGCTTTCGAGTTCCTATCTCACCAAGTCCCCGATGATGATGAGGGGGTCACTGCTCAAAGGACCGAAGACCTTGGTCGGCAGCCAGTTGATGATGAGATTGGTCAAAACCTTGGCGAGGTTGATTCTCATCAGCAGCCAACTGGCTTAGCCAATCCTATTCCTGGCTTGGCAGACCAAACTTCGGCTCTTAATGATGAGTCAAACCCACCTGAGGGGCAAATTGCTGTTCCGTATACCGAACTTAGAAGGTCTTCTAGGACTTCTACCTTACCGAAGAAGATGTCCGACTATGTTGTTGAGGGAAAGGTTAGATATGGCATAGAAAATGTTGTTAATTACTCTCACCTTTCAAATGATAATTTGTGCTTTACCTCTGTCTTAAATAAGTCTGTTGAGCCTAGAAACTTTAGTGAGGCTTGTCATGATAAAAACTGGGTGGATGCTATGAATTCTGAAATGGAAGCCCTACATCGTAATAATACTTGGGTTTTAACAGATCTTCCCCCAGGAAGAAAACCCATTGGTTGCAAATGGTTATATAAAATTAAGTACAAATCATCTGGTGAGATTGATAGATACAAAGCTAGGTTGGTTGCAAAAGGGTACAGTCAACGTGAGGGCATTGACTATAAAGAAACCTTTTCACCAGTAGTTAAGATGGTTACAATTAGATGTGTCATAAACCTGGTTGTTTATAATGAGTGGGCTTTGTATCAATTAGATATTAATAATGCATTCCTATATGGGGATTTGTCTGAAGATGTATATATGACTTTGCCTGAAGGCTATTATTCTAAAGATGATAAACGTGTATGTAAACTTGTTAAGTCTCTCTATGGGTTAAAACAAGCCCCTAAAAAGTGGAATGAGAAACTTACTGGGGTTCTTCTTGAAAATGGATTTAAACAAAGTGTGTGTGATCATTCATTGTTCATAAAACAAAATCAGTCTGTATTTATGGCTTTGTTAGTCTATGTGGATGATATAATTGTCACTGGAAATGATAAAACTGAGGTTATGAGAGTCAAGTCTTTTTTACGGTCAAATTTTTTAATCAAGGACTTGGGAATATTAAAATATTTCCTTGGCATTGAGGTTCTTTACTCTAATAAAGGTATTTGTCTTTCACAAAGAAAGTACTGTCTAGAGCTTTTGTCTGAGTTCGGGTACTTAGGGTGCAAACCAGTTAGTACACCGATTGAACAAGTTTTATTGTGTCTTCTAAATGTAAGAAAGATGAGGTTGTTTTACCTAATGTCTCTAACTTTCAAAAATTGATTGGAAAATTGATTTATTTGTCTCTCACTAGACCTGACATTTCATACACAGTTCAGTTTTTAAGTCAGTATATGCATGCTCCTACAAATACTCATCTTCAAATTGCCTTTCGGCTCCTTAGACACTTAAAGAATGCTCCTGGTAAGGGTCTTTTGTTTTCCAAAGGTACACACTTAAATCTTTCTGCTTATGTAGACTCTGACTGGGGTAAATGTTTGACCTCTAGAAGGTCAGTCACTGGATTTTGCATCTTTATGGGAAACAGTCTTGTTTCTTGGAAAAGCAAGAAACAAAGCACTGTGTCTCGATCCTCAGCTGAAGCTGAGTATCGAGCTATGTATGCTGCCTCTTGCGAGTCCATATGGCTCTTAAATCTGTTTAAAGAACTAGGACTTACTGTTTCATTACATATAACTCTAAAGTGTGATAATGACGCTGCTATTTCAATTTCCTTAAACCCTGTGTTCCATGAACGAACTAAACACTTTGAATTGGACCTTCATTTTCTTCGGGAAAAAATATTGGCTGGGCTGTTTAAGCCCTGTCCTGTTAAATCAGACCAACAACTGGCTGATATTTTCACTAAAGGTTTGTCAGAAGTTCAGCATAGTTTTCTGTGCAATGAGTTGCAAATGTTTGACATGTTTTGCAATTGAATTGAGGGGGCGTGTTAAAAATACTTATATTCAATTCAATTGTATTTCTCTCTATCTTAGGTTCAGTGTGTGTTTATAGTTTGTGGTTATTTGTTCAGTTGGTGTTTATTTGTAGGTCTCTAATTGTTGAGGGACTTAGTCTGTCATTTGGAGAAGTTGAAGGGCTGGAGTGAAGTTGTTGCTGTTATATATTCAAAGTGTGCTGCTAGAGTGCAGAAGAAGCTTCGAGATCTTCACTTTTCCACTTTTTCCAGATTTTTCTTTTCATCTCTTCCGATCAACTCGCCATTGTTCCAGTCGAGTTCTTCGTTGATCTTGTGTTGAGTGTTCGCATCATCTTGATGTTCACTCTATTTTCTGTTGATTCTTTGTGTTCTTGATAGAGACCACTTAAATCATAGTTTGTTGTAAACCCTTGATGTTCAGGGTTATTTCGGCTTGTGTTTGAAGATTTGCAGTGGTTATTGATATGAAGATGAATGGATCTATGAGTTTTTACAGAGAGAAAATATATTAACCTAGGAAGAGAAGTTGCAAAAACTGATCGACAGTAATATCCAGCTATGAATTCAAGAAGCTGAAAAATATGTTGGTTCACAATCGAGCTTCATCCCAAAGGTGTACAACTTATTTTCTTAAAATGATT
Source organism: Flaveria floridana (assembly GCA_018326465.1). Taxonomy (NCBI): domain Eukaryota; kingdom Viridiplantae; phylum Streptophyta; class Magnoliopsida; order Asterales; family Asteraceae; genus Flaveria; species Flaveria floridana. The sequence continues at coordinate 3,729 of BJCO01391686.1, read as the reverse complement.
TTATTTGTTGCTTTTTTGCTTGCTTTATTTTCTCTTTTGTTCATATTTTTAAAAGAGTTCACAATGTTTTTAGTAGTTGATCATATATGTAAAATCTCAAATTGTGACCTCATGTTGATGACAAATTTAAAGAGAAGTTGTCATGTTTCTGGGTCAATAACTCGAGTTGTTTCATTTCCTCGCATTGTTCTTTGGTTATATGGGTGTGTCACATGATGCACAAGTGGTCATTGGTTATAAAAAGATTGTTTATACATACACAAATTGTTCTAATGTTTGATTGTAAAAAGTAACTAAGCGCATTTGGTTAGTTTGTGTTAGGGCTGTTCAAACCGCTTGACGTTCGACGCTCGCTCGACGTTCGTTCGGAATTTGCTCGAAAAATGCTCCTTCGAATTTTTGTTCGGTTGTAAACGAGCAGATCGGATCGAATCGGTTTGAAAACGAGCCAAGCACGAGCAAAGGACCGCTCGGTTCGGTTCTGCTCGAGTTAATATGTATATATAGTTTATACATAACACTCTAGTACATTTGACTTATCATATACAAATATATAATTACATTTATGCATACTTGATCAATTAATCTAATAAAGAATTCTACATAAAACATAAAAGTGAAATCCTAAGCCGTTAATAAATATTTTTTCGATCATGTCCCGCTCTCACCGTCATCATTCTCTGCAATATGCTCTTCGCCTTATCGTTACAGCCTTAGTCTCATCGTCAGTCACAACGTATTGTTATTTATGTAAATATTATGTAATGAAATGTGGTTGATTTTTAGGTCATTAAACCTTATTCGCTGCAGTATAAATCATATGACACACAAGATAGTTGGGTTCTATAAATTGTTCACCGCTCGTTTGCGCTCGCTCGAAAATTGAACGCTCGAAGCCAAGCACGAGCAAAGGTCCGCTCGGTTCGGCTCGGCTCGTGAATAGTCCAAGTTTGTGTGTTAACCGACAAACGTGAGTACAAGTCTCTTTCTGTCATTTTCTTTTTCTACTTTTTTTTCTTTTTTCTACTTATTTTTTTGAGTTTGAAATTCAAACGGATAAATGTAAAGACTTGCATTGTTACTTTTTCCGGTGTCTATGTTTTTTAAGGTCTAAGGCTATTTCTTTCGTTCCATTTCCCTGATACCTTGAGGGTTTACATAAGAGGGATAGCTTGGAATTCTCCGTTCTAACGGGCGGCTGAACATTCCTAGTTGTTTATTAGTGGGATAAGAACTTAGTAAAAACCAAAGTTTAGTGATAGATAAAATCAAAATTTCTAACTTTAACCAAAAACAATTCACACGACTCCAAATAACATGCAATTGATCAATCCTTATGTGTATCAATTAACCGGATCGACAAAACGAACTAGATCAAAGCCGATCAGGAAAAAAACCAATCAATCGACATCAAGTAATCTGTATTCTGCTAAAAATTAACAAACGTTTACCTACTTTAATTCTTTAGGAATGTTGATCAATGGCAAATTGACCTCCATAGCTATTCACATCTTCTTGCTCTTGTAGCCAATGCATTTCTAATTTCAAAACCCTTTTGCTCAATCGAATCATCCTGTAAACTAACATCTACACCAATATGATGTTCAGATCTCCAGCTAAATCGCAAATATTCATCAGATTTATCAGATAAACACGAGTAATCTTCCCTCGTTAGCAGCGCGTTATGCAGAATCGAACAAGCACCAATATAAGCCACCATAGTCTTGATCTCCACCTCAATTGGTCTACTAAGAACCCCCCATTTCTTCAAACTATCAACTGTTCTAAACCCAGAAACCATCATCAAATCATGTGCAGAATTGAAGTTCTCTTCACAAGAATTCGCCACCGGGCGATCAAACGGAACCATTAGCCACGGAAGAACAGAGTACCCCTGTTGACCGATCAAATACTGAGGCACAGATACGCCATTTACATCCACAGGTGACGAGTTCAACAACCTATTCGATTCAATATCATCGTATAAAGATGATGACTTAAGAATCAGTTGATTACCCTTTTTACCATTGAATCCAGCAACAATGCTGAGAATCTTCGACGAAGAATCCGACACAATTTGAGCAGCAATGTGTTCATATTCATGTTCATGTTCATGTTCAGGTTCATCACCAGAACCCTTTTTCAGAACCACGAACCTTGTACAATGCATAACCCCACAGCAATTGGGCAAACCCGTGAGCAATTCAAACGATTCGACAATCGGTTCGAGCTCATTCGATGTAGGAAACCCAACCCAAAACCGAAAATTAGTGCACAACACACGACAGAGCTGATTCACACAGAATTTCGCTACAGGGACAGAGACATTAAACCGTCGAGAGATCTCGGGGTAATCGGAGGCGGTAGCGAGTCGAAACAGACCGACACCGAGCCGGGTTTGGACGGGGAGGTTGAGGGGCGAGTGGACCGGGTCACGGCACTCGAGCAGGGGTTCCAGAAGGGATGACAGCCACTCAAACGTTGAGGAATTCATGTTGAAACAGAGGGTGAAGGAGTCAGGGGTTGTTGGGATGGCGGAATCGGGCTCTCCGGCGGATCGAGGGTGTTTGGACGGGGGGGCTCCGGCGGTGGATGGGCCGGATTCCGGCGAGGGGGATCGGTGGCGTTTGGTGGCGAGGGTGGTGTGGGAGAGGGAGAGGAGGTGGGTGAGTTGGGGGGTGGTGGTCGGAGAGAGGTGGTCGCCGGAGATGAAGAAGAGGAGGAGGAGGAGCTCCGACAAGAGGGAGGAAAGTAGGGCCGTGGTAAGGGCCCTGTTATCCATGGGGTTTTGGGGAGGAGATCGTGGGAGATTTGGGGGTGATGATTGGTGACTGACTTCAATTGAATGGAATCTTCAACACGAGTGGGTGAGTCAGGGGGACAATGTTTTCACCTACTTTGCTTAAATTATTATAATAATAATAATTATTATTGTTGTTATTATTATTTTGAACGACAAATGTACGATTTTAATCTGGAGCATATGTGCTATTTTACAAACAAACAAACATACCCAGTATATTTTATTAAAGAGTAGGATCTGGGAGGGATAGTTAGTGGCGAGTCTTTCTCTATTTTGGGTGATAGAGATACCGGTTTCAAAGAGATCCTCGACTTAATAACAAAAGCAATAGCAATAGCAATCAATAGCAAGTAATAGCAAGCATATTATATATCATATAACACATAGGTAAATAACACATAAAGATTTAGAAAGTGCGTACAACAAAATACGTGGCATGTTTCATCTAGAAAGGGCTTCATTTATCCTTCCTACCCACATATCCCGCTAAAAGTCCTTACTTTTAACTCTACGCCTCCACTCACTCCTATCCTTAATCATGTGCTTAGAGAAGTGCAAGTCTACCATATGCCGCCTAATTATCTTGTCCCAAGTCAACGTAGGTCTTTCTCTACCCCTTCTACCTTCTACATTGATGTTCTCCACTTCTCTAACAGGTGCTGCAATCGGGCTCCTCTTCACGTGTCCAAACCATCTTAATATTTCCTCTCGTATTTTATTTGTGATACAAGCCACCTCTAGCTTCTGTCGAAATACGTCATTTCTTATCCTATCCAGTCTTCTGTGTCTAGACATCCACCTCAGCATTCGTATTTTCGCGACCTCTATTTGTCTCTCGTGCGATTTCTTTATGGCTCAGCAGTCTGTTCCGTATAACATAGCTGGACGTACTGCCACTCTATATAGTTTTCCCTTTATTTTTGCTG
>BJCO01391683.1:0-16431 GCA_018326465.1 Flaveria floridana | reverse complement strand
TGCTGCACTTTTGCAGCACTTCCTGCTGCACTTTTGCAGCACTTCCTGCTGCACTTTTGCAGCACTTCCTGCTGCACTTTTGCAGCACTTCCTACTGCACTTTTACTGCACTTTTTGCAGTTGTCAGTGACTAGTACATTTACTTTTTTTTTTGTTGCATTATATCACTTGTTCTCCTTCCCTCTTCATCCTCCTTCATTCCTTAAAACACCTTCGTGAAACCTGCAACTCCGACGTCTCCGGCAACACCGTGTCCTCACCGCCTGCCAACATTTTCGCCTCAACGCCTCAAATCACATCCCGCATCAGCTTTTTCTTATCGCCTCATCCCTTTGAGGCGTACGTACCAGATGAACGCCTCATAAACGGTTTATTACCGCCTTGCCTCGAGGCGTACGCCTCGACTGTTTTTTAAACCATGCTTATAATCTACTCTTATTAACCACTTATACATTCACTTTATGTGTAATTGTGTTAACTGTATCATTTTATTGTTATATTGGTATAAAGATATAAAAATGTTTTATCAGTTGGTCCTTGATTTTATTAAAATATTTATTTAAATTATTTAAGAGTTATATTTTGTTCGATAGTTATTCTTAGTTGATGAATAAGATTGACATTAACATGAGTACATAAAACAAACAACAGTAATTATTCCTTCACAGTAAGGGGCTGTTCGATTTGTTTCTGACCTACTGATCCGGTAAGACATTTTTGCCGGTTAGCGTGTTTGATTCTCAATATTTCGCGTTTGACCCGGTCCAACACCACTGACCCATACATATTTTTCCCCTTACCTGTTTAGTTTTGAAACACCCTCTTAATCGGTCAGTCCTTTTGACCAAGATCTGTAAATCAAACAACCCTAAATTCACTTACCAAGGTAAACACTTTATTCCCGTATACTTGATATGTAAAAAAAAGGAGACAAGACCGATCCCGGATTTCCTTTATAAGAACCTTGATGTTTTGAGATATTTAATAAATTATATATTTTTAAACACCGAGTGTAATTATTATATGCATTTATTACAACTTATTCAATTAATCCCTTTGGTGTAGCGGCGATCTCATCTCTTTCAGGTCTTAAAACGAAATATCAATTTAAGATTCTTTCAAATAGACCTATTAGTGTATCAGCAATTATTTTTTTATTCAAGATTGTGACAAAGAACACTAAACTAAAAAGTCTTAGTTGGAGTGTGAATTTTTTTTACTTGTATGTTTGTGAGAGTGTATATGTGTGCATGAGAATTTCATTCTTATAACTTTACATAATAAGTTTCTTAAAAATTAATTAGATTATACTTATTTATTAAAGCGTTGCTAGAATCCCATCTAGCAGGGATTCTTGTTCGAAAAGTATTATCGTAAATCGTAGTATATAGAAATATAAAAAATTACTTTATTTTCTAGATTTCAATATATACGATGCATGACAAGAGAAGATATTTTTTGGCCTGATTTTATGGGTTTTTTAAATATCTTTTATCTTGTTTTTTTATTAAGATGTTCATGATTATTTCTTTAAAAGAAATTGTTCCCAAACGACAAAAAATCTATTTATTAAATGTTTATTGTGATATTCTAACATTCTTTAAATCTTAATTAATTTTTTAATCAATATAAATGAAAATACATTTATATGCTAAAACAACCGGTTACAATAATAGCTAACATCACTCTTTAGATCACACAGAATCATGCTGAATTCCCCACTTCTCCGATTGCATTTCGCTTTCCCCCGTTACAGGGTGATGATGTTCCAGTCTTTTCCCGTTTCCAAATTCACGATTGCTTGTTTTCTTCCTCGTATTTCTCTCAAATCCCTGAATGTTCGATTTCTTCGTCGTTTTCTTCTTTGTATTTCCCTCATCTGTCATTCTTCCCATTGTTTTTAAATCGCATGTCTTTGTGTTGTCTTAAAGAGTTTTAAAGACTATATAAAAAACAAAACTTAACAAGTGAGACAACCTATAAAAACATAAAATCATCGCATCGTTAAAACATAAATATTCACTTCGAACCTCAAAGTTACTAAATGATAAACAACACATCTTTTAATAACCTCTTCAAAACCTAAAAAATAATCTTGAATTTTAAAATAAAAAATCTATGATACCGTAAACTAACATCACAAAAATGGATCAATCAATTTAATAACAAAAGTAATAATAATATCCTTCCAAGTTTACATACAAATAGATATATACAACAAAATTGAGACGACAGACCCAATACCAAATTACGTCGTCTTCTTATCTCTGTTTGTAAAACCCCCTATACACAAATTCCATTTCAAACCCTAATTCTTCATCCATCAATTATTCATTTTCGTCAGCTTTTTCCTTCAATTTTCACACCCCATCAATTCTTTAAACAAATAAAACAACCCCTTGTTCTCGATCTTTCATCACAGAAGCTTGTTAATCGACATCGGAATCTTGGTTGCATCTAACAAACAAGGGTTTTTGATTTGAGAAAGAAAATCAAACGATTTGGGAATGCAGGCTTTGATCAAAGATATGTAATGGCGGATTCGCCAGGTGCCCGTCGCGTTTTCTTGCTCGAATTCGTCATCGTAATTTTACTTTCGTGTTCGTTGTTTGTTGAATTAGGGTTAGGGTTTTTCGAGAGTAGTTTTTGTTGCTGTGATTGAAGCATGCTGAGCGTGCTGAGAGTGCACCTCCCGTCCGATATTCCGATTGTGGGTTGCGAGCTTTCGCCCTACGTGCTTATACGACATCCTGATAAGACTGTCTCCACCGAAGATGTTCCTGAGTCTTTGCCAATTGAGGGCCATTTCTTGAGATATAAGTGGTTAGTTGTTGGTTATTGTTGCTAATCTTTAGTAATGAATGCATATTGTTTAGTGAATGACTAACTGTTTGAATTTAGTGTTTTGCCCATTGATATGTTGTGATGTTCATTTCTAGGTAGTCTTAGGCCTTTTTAAGCGAGACTCACATTGTAAGTTGACAATTTTAGGGGTTTTAGACATGTTTCAGGTTAATTTAGGCTGGTATTTTTTAGATGTTTCAGACCAGTTTTAGCTGTTTCACAGTTTCAGACGGCTGAGAATGTTTTATTTTCTCAGAGTTTGGGGTAGAATTTGCGCTTGTGCGCATTGATGGACGCAAGGCAGCCTAGGTGAGCACCTTGACTACATAGGTTTATTGAATTTGATTAGGATGATTGTGTTTTAGAAGATAAATTAGTTTGCAAGAATTATAATATATGTGAAAGTTTGCTTGATGAGAAGACGAGAAGTATAGGGCCATTAAGTATTTTACTTAAGACACATGTTATTTGGTGCTAAAGAGTGATAGGGATTTTACTTTTCTTTGTTACTTGTCTCTTTTTTTTTGGGTTTTCATTTATTAGGTATGATCAGTTTGTTACACTGTCTTGATATTTGAATGCAGATGTTATGTTCACAATTGTTTTTTTTTTCTCACTTTTGTTGCAGGTATCGTATACAAAGTGATAAAAAAGTTGCCATATGCAGTGTACATCCATCTGAGCAAGCCACATTGCAGTGTTTAGGGTGTGTTAAAGCCAAATTGCCTGTTGCTAAAAGCTACCATTGCACAACCAAATGTTTTTCTGATGCATGGCAACACCATCGTGTTCTACATGAGCGTGCTGCTAGTGCTGTTAATGAAAATGGAAATGAAGAAGAAGATATTTATGGACGATTTAATAATTCGACATCGGGGTTTAATAATAATAATAGTACAAATGGACAAGCTGCAGCTAATGGTACTGCACCTTTATTCCCTGGTGCAGTTACACAAAGAAATGGTGGTGAAACTTGGTTTGAAGTTGGGCGCTCTAAGACATATACACCAACAGCAGAGGATATTGGTCATGTTCTTAAGTTTGAATGTGTTGTGGTAGATTCAGAGACCAAATTGCCTGTTGGCCAACCAAACACTATACTAACATCTCGTGTGATTCCTGCTCCGTCACCAAGTCCAAGACGATTGATTTCAGTGACCAATTCTGACGTGGCAGGCCATTTGGATACATCTTCTGGAAGTTTTTCTGTTCTTTCGTATAATGTTTTATGTGATTCGTATGCTACTAGTGATTTGTATGGTTATTGCCCTTCATGGGCGCTTTCTTGGCCTTATCGCAGACAGAATTTGTTAAGAGAGATCGTTGGTTACCTTGCAGACATTGTTTGTCTTCAAGAGGTGAGTTTGACTTTTTTGTGTCTCTAAGGTTTTGCTAAGTCCGATTTAATTTTGGCTTTTATTTGATTTCAGGTTCAAAGTGATCATTTTGAGGAGTTTTTTGCACCTGAGTTGGACAAACATGGATATCAGGCTCTTTTTAAGAGGAGAACTACTGAGGTGCACAATGGCAGTAATCAGACAATTGATGGTTGCGCTACATTTTTTCGCAGAGCTAGATTCTCACATGTGAAAAAATATGAAGTTGAGTTTAATAAAGCTGCACAATCTTTAACTGATGCTTTGGTTCCTAATGCCCAAAAGAAAACAGCTTTAAATCGATTGGTTAAGGTAGCTTTATATCTTTAGCTGATGCTTTATTCCTTTATTTTTTTGTTTTTTGTTGTCTTTTTTTATTGTTTGGGTTGAATGTGTCGTTTCTGATGTCAATGTTTTGGTTTTATAACAGGATAATGTTGCTCTAATTGTTGTTCTAGAAGCAAAGTTCAGTAACCAAGGTGTTGATACTGTTGGAAAGCGACAACTTGTTTGTGTGGTAAGACTCTACGGCACATAACTTTCAATATTTAGAATTTATTTAATGTAAAATTTGAATTGATTATCTACCTTTAATTAAGACATAATTTGTATGAGAATTCATCAATTTCATTTTTTTCCCCTTTTGGGAGTATAGGCAAATACTCATGTGAACGTTCAACATGAGCTGAAGGACGTGAAACTATGGCAGGTTCGACTTTTTTGACCACACAAACATAGAAAGCATATTTATATTGTCATTCTTGTGATTATTATTACTAAATACAAAACATGTTTGGTTGGAAAATGGTGAAGGTTCACACACTGTTAAAAGGATTGGAAAAGATTGCTGCCAGTGCAGATATTCCAATGTTAGTCTGTGGCGACTTCAACTCAGTTCCTGGAAGGTGAGTGAGTCATGTGCTAGTTATCTAATAAAATAAACAACTTTATTGCTTTAATATTTACATATAATTTTTTGAACTCAACTGCAGTGCTCCACATGCACTTCTTGCAATTGGAAAAGTTGATCCAATGCATCCCGATTTAGCTGTAGACCCTCTTGGAATATTACGACCTGACACAAAGTTGACTCACACTCTCCCCTTGGTAAATAGCCTTTTAACTAGTGCTTAAGTTATTTTTTCTCTTCTTTTGTAATCATGTGCACTTTTTTAAAATTATGTTTTTATTTTTATACAGGTAAGCGCGTACTCGTCTTTTGCCAGAAGCGGTAATGAACAACAGAAGAAGAGAGTGGACCCTAATACGAATGAACCCTTATTTACAAATTGCACAAGGGACTTCATTGGCACCCTTGATTATATATTTTACTCAGGTATTATATTCTTTTGGTTTGCTTAACACTCAAACAACTGATTATTTGATTATTATAATTTCAAACGGCAGAAGCACATCCAAAAGCTAGCTCTCACAAACTGCTTAACTAGAACTGATTATTTAAAATCAAACAATCACTTTTGAAAAAACAATTTAAACTCCTCATTTATGCACTTTTAGTGAGGTGATCTTTGTTTGACCTTTTTCAGCTGATAGTTTGACTGTTGAATCATTATTGGAGCTTTTGGATGAGGATAGTTTGAGGAAAGACACCGCACTTCCTTCTCCAGAATGGTCATCTGATCACATTGCACTCTTAGCTGAATTTCGGTGCAAGCCTCGCATTAGACGTTGATGTGTTTTAGGCAAGTAATTGTTCTAATAATCAAGTCATTCATATTTATGATATTATTATTAAATGTAATTATTTACATACTTATTTGCAGGTCAGGTTGAAAGGAAAGTTAATGACGATAAAAGTAAAGGGAAACCAATGTAAGTGAAAAGTGTGAAAAGAGTAGATTTTGTAGGAAATTTGTGCAATGATCTACTACACTCTGTATCATGCTACATCTGACTCAGGAAAATCAATCATGTTCAGTTCCATTTCTTGTTTTGTTACTTGATAGAAATATAAATTCAGCAGTAAAACTCAGTGAAGTTATCTCATTGATTTTCAATGGTATTGGGGGGGATAGAGGAAGGAAAAAGTAAATGAGAGATTTTTTGTTTGTTACGTTACAAATAGGTTACATACATGGGATAGCCCTCATGAGGTTGAATACGAAAGCTCAAGGACGTTTTGTTTATTGTTCTTGTTTTCATATGCTTAGTGTTACTTGCAATGGTTCTGCTTTGGCAGTTTACAAAGACAATTATTGACTGTCGATTCATGTTACAAATTGTTGATGGCAAAAGTGTACAGTTTAACATATTCGGATGTGCAAAAGTGTACAGTTTAACATATTCGGATGTGTAGAAGTAATGACAGAGGATTTGAATGGAACTCAGCTATCTGGGCGTTGGTTGTCATGGTTGTTTTGTATTACCTCTCTTTTTGTTAAAGCATTCCGTTAGAAACATATTATTGAAGGGATACAAGTGCTACGTTCAGGGGAAAATCATGAACATTGTTACATATGTTTAAGAAAGCAATCGATGTGATCAGGTGAATGCAGATCTTATAACTTTGAACACATGGAACTTTTGGACACCAAAGACGACTGTTTTTTACCAGTCCACTTCTGGGATCGTTAGCTTATAAAAGGTATCAGACAGTTTCGATTCTTGTAGGTCTCGATTGAAGTTGGGATAGAATTTAGGTATCAGACAGTTTCGATTCTTGTAGGTCTCGATTGAAGTTGGGATAGAATTTGACCATTGTCGGACGAAGCTGGTTGTGCTTGATGTTCAAACGTTGAGTACTGTTAAGACACTGAGGCTGCTGGCTTTGAGTTGAGAAGTGGCTGCAATGCTTTCACCACAATTGTCATATTTAGTTGACAATATATATTACATCTATGGTATATAATAAAAGAAGGTTTTTGAATGCACACATCATTCTAACAAACCAAAACAAATATTTTACTGCCTCTCTTAGTATATATGAAAATCACAAAAACAATGACTTTTTACTTTTATTGTTTACTAAAATATTTTAAAACGTTAAAATATTTTAAAACGAACGTATTATAAATATATTTTTTTCGTTTTAATTATTTATTGCTTCATTTTTTTAAGATTTAATAAGTTTACATATTTATGTTTTAAAGTGTTTTTAAAAGTTAATTAATGTTTAAATATTAGTAAATAGTATTATAACAAATCATTTTATTTGAATGATTTAATTTATTTTTTTTTGTTTTTGTGTTTTAACACTTAATTTATGTATATTTATATTAAAATAGTAATAAGTCGGACAAAAACTCTCAGTAAATGTCTGAAATAAAAGCGCTTGAATAAACAAAATTTTATATATACGTAAAAAATCATTCAAACATATACATAAAACTTTCATCGTAACGCGCTAACGATTATCTTTAATCTTATAAAACTTGACAAATAGCTTTTGCAAGTTATAAAACTAAATTAACTTAAAATCTACATATAGATAGATACACATATAGATATACCTTGATCGGTAAACGTCCATATTTATATTTTTTATCAAGACGTCTATATTTATATAATATATTTTGTTATTTCAACTAAAAATATACACTTACATTGTAATAATAAATTGTGAATGAAATCATTTATTTAAGCATATGTTGTAAATTGTTAAAGTGAGCAATTCGATATGCAACTTATAATTTAAAAGAATGAAGTTTTATTCATATAACAAGAAAATATGACAATAAAAATAATATCTTATATAGTATTAGTCCAACAAGTCATAACATTCTAATTTACTTATTTTAATATTTTTTATTTATTTCTTTTAATGAAACTCACTCTTTTAGTTCAACTGAGTTAAAACTATCTTTTTTTCATTTTATTGTTGTTTTTTATTTAAAATACTTATTTATACGCAATTTCAGTTATATATTATCTTAAAGAAATCGTTTATTTCTTTATTATTAACTCTTTAATTTAATATTTTATTTATTTAATCTATATAAACAAACGTTTCTAAACTAGTTATATACATATTAAACCTCATTAGGTTGAATAGTAGAGTCTAGGATTCTTTTATTTTTACCGTAAAATTTTAGTTTTTTTAATTATGACATAAAAGTTTAATGAACTTAATTTTTTTAATCGTTGCTCTCTCCCTTGACCTTCTTACTATATATAAAATTCTTAGTCAACGTTCCATTATGTTTTCATTTAAAAGCATAGTTCTATGCAAAAATCTCGTATCCTATGCTATAATGAGTGTGATCACCGTTGCAGTACCGTGACAACCAAACATCATCATTCCTGACATTGATATTATCACAACCGGTAACAATGTTTACCTTGATGTTTTAGTAAAATTTTACCTCGAGGTTTTAGAAAATCTTGTACCCATCACCTACTCATCAATGTTTTGAGAGTGGGTTTTGTTTGCACCTACTCTTCTTAGTATTTTATAGAGTTGAATATATAACCGTTAGAAATATAATCGTTATAGAAAATATAATCGTTTAAAATGCTGTTTTTTTTTTCAACTTTTAATATTGTTTTTTTATTTTTGCAGTTAAAGACATTTTATAAATTCAAGATTCTTGGCCATATTCCCAGCCATACCAGGAACTCGTTCATGCATTTCTATCATCTCTTTGGTGTATATTGTTTTCTTTACATATTATTTTTATTATTATAAATATATATATCAAAAGCTGGTTTGGTAAAATTTACACAGAATCTAGACATTTGCAATTATTCTTTGTTTTTATAAGTTAATCGTTAACTAATTGCAGATTAACCATTCTCATGTTATATTTTACCCTATTGATATTAATATGTTAATATAAACAAACTAAATCTAATAGCACAAAAAATGTTTACAAAAAAGTACTTAAGAAAAAACAATGCCAATAACGTCACATGAACCAATTAGTTAATTGCTAGACTAATTAATCAAACTTAGTTTAATTAGTTCATGGTATGAGGACTCTTCATCGACCAAACATCGAGTTTCTCAACACTAACCGTCTCGGTACCATTGTTAAATAGATATAAATGTGCATTTTTCCCCACTGCTAGCGTCGGATAAACCCTTGATGTTATAACTGTCATTCCTCCCTCCCCAAAGCTTTCTACAACTGAATGATCAATCAAGCTTCTAAGTGAAAGCTTTTTTTCGGCTAGATCGACATCCACAAATCCTGCAAACGATGGCTTATACACATCCTTGTTCAACGAGGAACTGTGTCCAAACAAAACAAAAACAAAAACAAAACTGATGTCAAAAGTCAACTAGAGATGGAATTCAAGATAATCTAGCAACAAAGAGGTGTGTGCACACACAAATATAATGAGAGACTAGGAGAGAATATTACGGGGTGGCATCTGAGCACATAAGAATTTTATGTTTATTGTTGAAAGTCTTGAATACTCTGAAGAAAACCGGCGTGTACTCTTCGAGTTTCTTTGAGGCTAACGTTAAAATTCCAAATGGCCCTAACCCGCCTTGTCTCGTGCCCATGATTCCACATATTTTCATTGCAAGATTTTCTGAGGGTAATTTCGACCATTCGGGATCAAAGGTCTCAGCTTCATCCAAGCTAGAAAACGTAAATGTCACTTCGACATCCGCCTATATAAGATCAATCGTTACACTTATATATAACAAGATGTTCGATCGTAAATTAAAGAATCAAATGTACCACAACCAATGCATAAAGTACAAACCTGGGCAACTGTGAGTCCAGTAACCTCAACCATCTCACCCTTGTTGAGGGTCACATCGGTTTGGTGCAGACTGTCACCTCTTAAGCTTTCTAATTCATGAATTGGCCATTGCACCAATTGCTTTCCACTAGGGTGTAACCATACCATACGTGGAATCAACTACACAAAATAAATTGTTACAAATCATAATAATAATACTAACTATTTTACATACAATATAAAGGTTGTTTGAAATAAAACTATTTCATGTGATTACCTGAATTCCAGCCCATCCTTTTATAGTATCTTCTAGTGCGGTGCTGGATTCGTTAGCCCAGCCCCACAGAATCCTTCGATTTTGGGCCGGGTCAAAGAACGTTTTTGATGCATAAAAGTTTCCATAATCGTATCTTAGCCCGGCCCAACCATCAATAGAAGTGTTGTCAGGGAAGTATTTATCTTTGATCGTATTATATGTGCCAATTGTGTAATACTCAAATCTAGTCGCGTCAAGACTCACTTTGAAAACATGTTTGATCCCCCCTTTTAAAGCCGAGGTATCAATTCCGTTTGTCCCGCAGGTGGATACCGGGTAAAAGTCAGGGCATTCCCACATACCCGTATCAGGTTTGTCATGAAGAGTATGTTTGGCTTTGGTCCACTTAACAAAATCCTGGCTCCTATACAAATAGGCGATACCTCGATGATTATGTTTACTTCCTACAATCATTTTCCAATGCCCGTTGTCGAACCAAGCTGTTGTGGGGTCGCGAAAAGATGACACATTCTCATGTGTCGGTTTCACTATTGGATTGTCATCGGGTTTGATCCATTCCTTTAGAAATGGATCTGAATAGTTTGCAGGGATTGCGTAATTTTGAACTTGGTAGCCCGGTTTTGGATTTTTGGCTATTATTCCTGTGTATAAAATAACAGGTTTGTTTCCGGGAAGGATTGTTGCTGAGCCAGACCAACACCCGTACTTATCAAAAGGTTTTGATGGTACAATTGCCGGTTCTAACGAAATCCAGTTAATCATGTCTTTCGATACAGAATGTGCCCACACAATGTTACCCCACACCGCGCCTTTTGGGTTATACTGATAAAACAAATGATAGTATCCCTTGTAATACATTGGTGCTATCAAAGAAAATAAAAATAAAAGTTATTTAAAAGCTATTTTATAAAAAATATATATATTTTTCTCTATTAAATTATTTAGCCTGAAGTTATATATGAAGAAAATAAGAGAAGTAAACTTACCATTGGGGTCTATGTTGGTTCAATTTTTTAGCCACGTCATGCAAAAAAAGTAATAAAAAACCATTAGTAAAATGATATAAGAAACCAATAATAGATATATATAGTAACAATAACAAAAACAAGCATATAAAACACATGAAATTAGCATATGTTTTTTATTCTCTTAATCATTTTGAATTTATTTAGGGATTTTCAATAAAATTACGATAGAAAAGGCTAAACACAATGCAAAGGATCCTTATTATTCATTTCTAACAAAAGAATTATGGTAGAACATTTCTACATAAAGAATTATAATAAAAAAAGACGTAGATGATTTGGTGTTTGAAGAGGGCATTAGTTGGTAAAATAATGTACACTTTCTTAAG
The DNA here is from genome assembly GCA_018326465.1 of Flaveria floridana. NCBI lineage: Eukaryota > Viridiplantae > Streptophyta > Magnoliopsida > Asterales > Asteraceae > Flaveria > Flaveria floridana. The sequence continues at coordinate 4,925 of BJCO01391683.1, read as the reverse complement.
GTACACAAATAACCACAAATTATTTGTTATTTTATCATTTGTTATTATCTCTTATTTTAAATTTAAACTTGTATTAAATGACGATCAAACTACTCTTCGTCTCCATCTCTATCTCCATCCTTCACCACAGGTACCAACGATACTGTCAGTTAACACCAGTAACAAACTACTTGGGTTGAAAACCAAAATCGAAGCACTACTACATGATTTGGATCTCTAAAGATACATTGACAGGACAAATTCGACCCCTAATCCCATTATAGTTGCTAATGGATCCAAGACACCACACAAAGATTATGCCCATTGGTTGTCAGGATCGTCTGCTCTTTGGCATCCTTGCTATTACTTATGCATCTCCTTCTCATGGACACATCAAACAACAACAAGACCGTCTTAAATCCTTTTCTTAAACTTTTACTCGCAAACTATTATGTATGTTAATTTTAAAAGTAAAATAAATATAAAATAAAAAGTGTTTGTTCGTCTGTAAAAAAATAGAGGCAATCAATTTGGTAACTAAAAGAAGTTTGGACGTTGTTGGTTTGGTCGTAACAACCAGTGTTGTTAGCACTGGATCGGACCGGCCGGTCCGACCGGTTCGACCGGGGATCGGCTAGATGGCTAGTCCGGTTCAGTGTGATTTGTTTTGAACTGGTCGAACCAGCCGGTTCGTCCCGAACCAGTGATCGGACCAGGAAACCGGACCGGTTTAGACCGGAATTTGATTTTTTATTTTTTATTTTCGATTTTTATGGGAAAACGGGGTGTTGAACCATAAATTAGTGTGTTAAATGTACAAATATAGTTAAGTTTTATATATAACTATAAAATACATATACAAATCATATATAAATTACTTATATTTGATTATATATATAACTATATATATAATATACTATATATATAATTATGACGTTCTTAAATTCGCTCGGACCACCAAACCAGTAAGACGTCCGGTTCGACGCTTGATCCGGCTCTGAAAAGATTGGTAACAACGTCATTGATACATTTTATTCTAACCATATATTGGAACTGTCAATGACTTAATGGAACCGTTTTGTTGACATTTCAAACTATATCCGTTTTCTTTATTGGATGCTCAAATAGATAGATACAAACTCCATACTTACTATAAATAGGATATGATGTATTACCTTTTATTTGTTAATATATGGTTTTATAACTTTAATATATAAATAATATCAATCCCTAAAAATATGGAGATACAATAGTATGTGGATTGTGAACCGATGCTGCCCTCTGCATGGAATCTTTTAATTTTCCCCTCTAAATTTCACATAAAAGATTTGTGTGCATAGTATGTGCGTGTGTATCCACTTTTTCGTTTGCAATAATTTAAAAAAAAATGTTAACTTTGACTATTCGCTTGAGAAGGTAACATACCACATGGGTCAAAAATACCGTCTTGAGTTTTAAATAAAAAATCAAATAATTACGTATTCTAATAGCTTTTTTTAACGCTAAATATACGATTTTGTTTCGAACAATAAGTGTTGTTTTAATCGGACTCACTTATTCGTCTTCAAACCGCGATCACACCTCTAACCCTACCAGGTGGAAACCTATATCGGAAAAATCCTCTGGCTTAACTTTATGCATTTTTTTCAGAGTGAGACTCAAATTCACGACCTCATCATTTTTAATTGTTTTGAATTTTTTATCTCAACAATTTAAGATAAGTATAATTGGTTATTCTAATAGCTAATTAATTGCATACAATATATCTGCATTTGGACCTGATCAGTAATTGAAACCGTCACATTATACATGTACATGTGTGTAAGCATATTTTTATATATTTTTATATAAATATAATTAAGAAGAGAGAAGTGAGAAGAGATAAATGGTTAAACACTTAAACACTTGTCTCCTTCACCTTTTGTTATGTAATTATCAATAAATACTAATTTTGATATGAACCTGCCTGTTTAATCGTTTTATATATGTGTGTGTAATTGGTAACACAAAAAATATTTTAAATTAAAAAGTATAAGGAGAAGCTAAATGATGCACTTACACACAGATAGATATGCATATATACACATGAAATAATATATAAAAAATGTTCATGGAAGAACAAGAAAAGGCAGAACTTGCAACTGTTTTGAAAAAATAAATGGTTTCTGTACGGTGTTGGCTATGAGCTAGACATAATTTCACCCTAAAAAATGTAAATTTTCAGGAAAATTTAATGAATATTTTTCATATTCGATGATCAAAAAAAGTTTTTAGGAGCATTAGTTAGTTTTCTTATATCAATTTTTGCATGGCGGTGTTGTACATGCTAATATGAATTAAGAGATCACGTACCGTTGATCCAGTTTTGTTTAGGTTGAAAGTGATATCCGGTTCTGTAAACTTGATCAACGGTCTTTACACTCAAAAACTTATATTTATCATAATCCTTATGAAAAGCCATAGCTCCACCTCCATTGATATCATCCAACAATGGAAACAAACACACCGCGAATGCGAATAGCCCGAATAGTTTACCGGAAACCCTCATCGTTATAAAGAAAAACAACAACTTTAGTAGGTTTTTTATGAAGGAGAAGATACACACAAAACTGATATTCTGAAATTGTGGAGGAATGAAGGTAGTTTGAAGTAGTATGTAGTATTTATAGGGAGAGGTGGTTGTATTTAGCATGTGGATAAGGTCTAATATATAGAATAATATTCCAAATATTTCCGCCGGTTTTCACTTAGGAAATCTTTACTTTGTTTTAGTCAACCTTTTAGAGTTTTGCTTTGGGTTATTTCATTTATTTTATTAATCACTATTAATCACCAGGCGAGTAACCCATATATTATACGATTAAAACATGAGATGCATAAAATTAATTATTTAATTTGTTTTAATGTAAAAGATCATTATCATATTAAATCATATGATGTGTAAACTTTTAAAATTTGAATTGTGATTATTTAAAAAACTAATTCTCAACTATCAGAATATTATCATATTAAATAAAATTTTATTTGTTTAAAATATATTAATAAATTTATAAAATTTGACTTAATTGATTTTTTATTTATATTCTCTAAAATAAAACTGAACATTAAGATTAAGTTTGAAAAGTTTGACGTAATTGATTTTTGTTTAAAATAATAGGTTTATTGTGATTATAACACGTGGATAAATATTAGGTGGATACCCGAGGAAGAAGCCTTGTGACAACCAAATTAGTTTTTTTTGTTTAATATGTATAGGTAGATTTATAGATATGTACTGTAACTTTTATGATTTGAACAATCAATCTTTATAGATGTACTATATGTCATTATAGAAGATGTATCTTATATCATGAGTATGTTAATTCTCTTCTTTTGTAGACACTTTTGGTCCTCTATGTATATAAGAAATTGTATATTCAATTCGGTACTTACTCTTTGTTAATTACAAAGGGAGGGTGTGTTTGACATGCTTAATCCTTTAATACATATTTACTTACAAATAAGATCAGATATTTAAGTTAATTACACAAATAGCTCTGTAAAAAGTAAATAGAAGGAGCTGGTCATTGTATGTCATTGGATTTAACGACCATGTCACGCTAAATGTAAATACTATTTGTGTTACTAATGAATATTAAATATGATATGTGTAATCTCTGTATACTTAAAGGAAAAATTTTTATAAATTTTTTTAATATTTTACGAGGGAATTCAAATTTCGAAATATCTGAAGTTTTTTTTAGATTTTTCACCTTTGAGTAATTTTTTTACAATATATCTTAATTGAACTTTAAAGATGACCCATGAGTAATTGCATATATTACTATACTTTAAAAACAAAGGTGGGTGGCCAATGAAGTTATGCCATCCAACTTTGGTTGTAAGATATATACATTCTTTTTTATAATAGTTAACAAAAGTGGACTTAACGTGCTTGGTAAGAGCAAAGGCTTTTAAAGAAGTGGTTACAGGTTTTAGCCTTTGCAACGATTTTAATGTTGCTGTGTTTTTCCCCTCCCAACTCTCAACACACAATTCCTTCATTCATTCATATATTCTTTTGCACTCAAAGGAAAATTTAACAATCGTAATGTTATTACTATCTTAATATCTTTTTTTTTTTTGGCAACCGGCTAATTCTCACCACTCAACTTTTAGATTTTACATTTTGAACCGCTCCAATTTATAAAACTTTATAAAATATCATTTTAAAAGTTCAGTTTAAAAGACTTATTTCTTACGTTCTTATATTTATGTACGTGTCGCTATAAATTCGATTTCGTCTACGTTCTAACATATATTTTGTTTCGAAACGAGCGGTTAGATAAAAGATTTGAATTTGTCTACGTTACGACGTAAATTTTATTTGGTAAGGGTTGGTTAAAATGAAATGCGTTTTAATTCAACGATATAAATTCAAGTTATTCTACGTTTCATCATGAGTTTACTTTAAAAACAAGTACGGACGATTATAGTCTATATTTTTATCATGCTACATATGTCACCGCCGCACATGCTTGTGTTTATGTATGTTTTGAGTTATTTTATGTTTAAAAAAATTGGTTTGGAGCCGTGTCCAATATAATACATTTTCACTCAACAATATAAATTCGAATTAATTTACGTCTTGACGTTAATTTAGTTCGTAAACGAGCCAACTCGATTGTAGTCTATATTTTATCACGATGTGTACAATACTACTGCAACGCGCAGTGGATAAAAAAAACTAGTTAATACCAATGTTTTCAGAACCGGATCGGACGTCGAACCGGACGCTTTACTGGTTTGTTGGTCGGACCGGTCGGACCGGTCGGACCGGATGGACTGGATTTAACTATATTTTAATTATATTTATATATGTAATTAAATATAAGTAATTTATATATGATTTATACATATATTTTATAGTTATATATAAAACTTAACTATATTTGTATATCCGAAGT